>JAMKCH010036493.1:0-17032 GCA_023653785.1 Ophioderma brevispina | reverse complement strand
GTTAAGTCTTTGAAACAGACTAGCACCCTGAAGTTGATGCCAGGGAGTTGATGCCGTTTTGAATTCACTGTTGCTGTTATTGGCATGTCCTACCCCTGGAAATTACGGTAACATTTTCTTCAAATTGCCATAGTAAATTCGTGATAAGTGCTCAAAAGTTGAAACTGGCAACGAAGGGTCACATATCAGGTGATTTTTTTTTTGCTGCCGAGGTCAAAGGTCAATCAGAGGTCATATGTGTGTCTTTACAAATTCTGACCTAACCTAAGGTCAGAGGTCAAGCTAATCTAAATCACGGGAAACAGAATCATCAGGGCTTTCATATAAAATTTATTTCAGGTTCATACCCCATTCCTTTCTCAAATATTCAAGGGTACACACCACTAATTACCCTTTTGGCGGCCACTTCCGGCAAAATTTATCACAGCAATAGTCCGTACTTCACGAGAAAAATTCTGAGTTATTGATACTATTTGAGCACATTTTTGAATACATTTGGTCTCTACCAATTTTTTGGAATGTGTGCATGATATTCCTGAAAGAAAATGTGTTGATTTAAGCTTATTTTGCTTTTTACTGGCGGATTAACACACACGTGCATTTCCCGGTTTCGGGCGAAAATTTGCGTAGCGAAATTAATACCCTCCAAGAAATCGCTAAATATTACAAAATATATATGGAAAAGTTGTGATCAATTTTGGATATGTTATAAAAAAAGTCTTGCTAACAAACTGTGCAACTCTCATTTTCCGAAACGCAAGGTAACTCGAGATGCAGCCCAAGTCAACTCTAACTCAATCCAACTCTTCAAGGACAACCTAGATAAGTATTTTTGCTGGTTTTATCACCGTGGTCACCATGTCCTTCTTTATGTGAGTCACTTGGTCAAAAGTTGGTGTGATATGCAGTTATTGCAGTTTACCGACTCAACCAAAAAGAAGAAGAAAATAGAACATGAATTTTCTATACAAAGTCTATGGGAGGCGTAATAGTGGTGTGCACCCTCAAGATTTAGTGATGTACATGTATTATAGTATAGGACGGAGCCTTTCATACAACGGGTACCAAATATGAGGAAATTACGGTAATTTTTTTCTGACCTAACCTAAGGTCAGAGGTCCAGCTATAATCTAAATCAATGGAAAGAGAATCATCAGGGCTTTCATATATTAAATTTAATTCAGGTTCATACCCCAGTCCGTTCTCGAGATATTCCAGATTTAGTGATCTTCTTCTTAGCGTGTCCACATGTCTTTTTTTTTTTTTTTTTTTTGAACTTTTATTTTCTGGTTCAAAATCGACCCCCAAAACTTTCCTAAATACCCCGGTGAATGTTTTTAGCAAAAAAATCAGAATTGTCCAATCATGTTGCAGGGATTTGACCTTTCCAAACTATCATAGTCCCGTTCGGGTTGTTCTAAAATCCCGATCGGGATGTGTTTTAAATCCCGTTTGGGAGTTGTGCTGGACTGTCTAACTCAATCCAACTCTTCAAGGACAACCTAAATAAGTATTTTTGCTGGTTTTATCACCGTGGTCACCATGTCCTTCTTTATGTGAGTCACTTGGTCAAAAGTTGGTGTGATATGCAGCTATTGCAGTTTACCGACTCAACCAAAAAGAAGAAGAAGATAGAACATGAATTTTCTATACAAAGTCTATGGGAGGCGTAATAGTGGTGTGCACCCTCAAGATTTAGTGATGTACATGTATTATAGTATAGGACGGAGCCTTTCATACAACGGGTACCAAATATGAGGAAATTACGGTAATTTTTTTCTGACCTAACCTAAGGTCAGAGGTCAAGCTATAATCTAAATCAATGGAAAGAGAATCATCAGGGCTTTCATATATTAAATTTAATTCAGGTTCATACCCCAGTCCGTTCTCGAGATATTCCAGATTTAGTGATCTTCTTCTTCTTAGCGTGTCCACATGTCATTAGTAATGGCTTGTGGTGTGTCAGGATTTGTTCAACTGAGTAAGCTGCTCCGGGGCCGCGTGTATCCACGATAACATGGCCCACTTTTTTTTAAGACTGGGGGCGGATTGGGAACAGTCAGGGGTTTACATCCTACTCTTATTCGACACTGACTGCGATGTACATGTACAGTTTTTACTCTCTGTACACGGGACCGACGGCTTAACGTCCCCTCCGAAGGACGGGATGCTTTCATGATTCATTTGCCCAATTCCAAGTGAACCATGGAGGAGAGCGGTATTCTGTATTTAATCAATATCTCGTATACAGATCAACACTGAAAACCAAAACTCGCTTGCTTACTAATTTGAAACTAGTACAATTGATGTCGATTTTTACTAACTAATAATTAGTTCTTCAGGCCGTATTAATTTATCTAACTGGTAGTAGCAGCTGAACAAGTTTGCTGAACTAGCTCATGGTTAATAAGGAAATTCGTTAGGAGGTTCCTACAAATTGTCCTACTAGTATTAGAGGGGCTTCTACTAGTTTATTTTTTTTTTTTTTTTTTTTTTGGAGGAGAGCGGTATTCTGTATTTAATCAATATCTCGTATACAGATCAAATCCAGAATTGAGCACCCGTATAAATCCCAGCAAGTGACCCCACCGGGATTTGAACCCGGGATTTTTTTGATAGAGTTGCGTCACAGGCAAGCACCCTAACCGCTAGGCCACGCTCTCCCACGTGATGTACATGTATTATAGTATAGGACGGAGCCTTACATACAACGGGTACCAAATATGAGCAAATTACGGTAAAATTTGTTAAAACTTCAAATTGCCATAGTAATTCGGGATAATTGCTCAGAAGTGGGAATTGACAATGAAGGATCACATATCAGGTGGAATTTTTTCTGCCGAGGTCAAAGGCCAATAAGAGGTCATGTGTGTATTTTTACAAATACAGACCTAACCAAAGGGAAAGAGATCAAGCTAATCTAAATCACCGGAAAGAAAATCATAAGAGCTTTCATTTAAAATTTATTTCAGGTTCATACCGCATTCCGTTCTCGAGATATAACGGGTACCAAATATGAAGAAAACGGAAAATTGGTTAAAACTTCAAATTACCATAGTAAATTCGGGATAAGTTCTCAAAAGTTGAAATTGGCAATGAAAGGTCACATATCAGGTGACATTATCCAACCAAGGTCAAAAGGTCAATCAGAGGTCACATGTGTATCTTTACAAATTCTGACTTACCCAAAGGTCAGAGGTCAAGCTAATCTAAATCAACTCAAAGAGAATCATCAGAGCTTTCATTTAAAATTTATTTCAGGTTCATACCCCATTCCATTCTTGAGATATTCAAAATTTAGTGATTTACATGTATTACAGTATAGGAAGGGGCCTTCCATACAACGGGTACCAAATATGAGGAAATTATGGTAAAATTTGTTAAAACTTAAAATTGCCAAAGTAAATTCGGGATAAGTGCTCAAAAGTTGAAATTGGCAAAGAAGGCTCACATATCGGGTGAAATTTTGCTGCCGAGGTCAAAGGTCAATCAGAGGTCATATGTGTATATTTACAAATTCTGACCTAAGGTCAGAGGTCAAGCTTGTCTAAATCACCGGAAAGAGAATCGTCAGAGCTTTCATTTAAAATTCATTTGCGGTTCCTACCCCATTCCGGTCTTGAGATATTCAAGATTTAATGATTTTATGTGTACTATAGAATAGGCGCCTTCCATATAACGTGTACCAAATATGAGGAAATTATGGTAAAATTTGTTAAAACTTCAAATTGCCATAGTAAATTCAGGATAAGTGCTCAAAAGTTGAAATTGGCAATGAACGGTCACATATCAAGTCAAATTTCGCTGTTCTCTGCCGAAGTCAAAGGTCAATCAGAGGTCAGATGTGTATCTTTACATATTCTGACCTTACTAAAGGTCAGAGGTCAAGCTAATCTAAATCAACTCAAAGAGAATCATCAGAGCTTTCATTTAAAATTGATTTAAGGTTCATACCCCATTCCGTTCTCGAGGTATTCAAGATGTAGCGATTTACATGTATTATAGTATAGGAACCCGCCATACAACGGGTACCAAATATGAGGTAATGGGGACAATTCGATATTCCGACGTGTCATTGCTCCGAAAGGTTTTTTCCTCCGGTCATTACTCCGAACACACTGTTCTATGGAAGCTCATAATTCTGAAAGGTTTTTGTTCCGAAGGGTCATAAGTCCGAAGTTCATTAATCCCGAAGGTCGTTTCTCCGAAAATAAAGATCATTACTCCGAAAGGTTTTATCTTCGATCGATCATTTCTCCGAAGGGTCATTGCTCCGAAAGATTTTTATTCCGAAGGGTCTTAATTCCGAGAATGAAATAAGGGTCATTAATCCGAAAGTTATTTGATCCGAAAGGAATAAAATCCTTTCGGATTAAAAACCATTATTTTTATTCCGAAGGGTCATTACTAGTATACTCCGAAAGGTTGTTTCTCCGAATTTTCGGAAAATCGACCTTTCGGATTAAAACCCATTATTTTACTCTGAAGGGCCATTACTCTGAAAGGTCATTACTCCGAAAGGTCGTTTCTCCGAATTTTCGGAATATCGACCTTTCGGAATAAAAACCTTTCGGAATAAAAACCATAATTTTTATTCCGAAGGGTCATTACTCCGAAAGGTCATTTCTCCAAATTTTCGGAATATCGAACTTTCGGAATTCAAACACTTTCGGAATAAAAACCTGTTTTCATTCCAATGTCTTTTCCCGATTTTCGAAATATTTACCTTTCTGAATAATGGACCTTTCGGATATCGACTATAAAATCGCTGGCTAGAATAACATAAACGCAGATTACGTGGGATAACTTTAATTTATCATCTGATCTAGTCTGCTATATTTGTTTTTGTTCCCCTAGTTCCCGGGCCAAAGGTCATCTCCCAGTTGCCGGTTCAGTGTTAACAGTGATCTAGAAACGGGTGTTTTGAAATTGTACTCTAGTGTATATGTGAAAGTGTAGCACTTCCATCTCTCCCTTTTTTAAAATTAGCTGCTGTATTCTTAGGGGGTCGGGGGGGGGGGGGGGGGGGGGGGGGGGGGGGGGGGGGGGTTAGTCATAATTACCTTGTATTAAGCAAATCCAATCATGTTAGATCCACAAGACCCTTTCCCCGTTGTGTGTTGGTTTTGTTTGTGTGTGTTTTATTTTCATAGTTAGCGATGTTCCAGGAGGACGCCTGTCTCTAAAAGGATAAACGATTTGTGGAGGCACTGTCAATGTCTTCGCCATTTCTCCCGTGGGGGGGGCAGTTGTATCAAAGGTGGATATGATGCGTGAACATGGACTTCCGAATGCACCTAACAGTAATTCCCACAGACTAACAACATACCCTAAACAAGCATTTTGTCTGTTTTTGCTACCATAACAAGTCTTTTTGTCAGTTTTACACCTGAACAGTTAGCAATGGATTTTGTGTTGATAATATCCCCTTATTATCTGGCTTTGCTCATGTTACCTTACTTCAAAATTAAACAATATTTTTAATAATGTGATCTAGCGTACATCAGAATTCAGGTTACGAAAACACATACCCTTTTTTCCATATTTTGCTGTTTTTGACACCCTAATCGATGTACGCGCGTACATCTCTTGGTGGAAAAAAGAGACCCTTTTTACTCGTTTTCTTGTTTCCCGCATCATATCCACCTGTTGAATACAAGTGGCCCCCCGGGAATGTTCTTCGCTACTCTTACTTCATCTTCATCGTTGCGTGTTTATCCGCTGAATATCCTTTCTGACTTTCTTGAAACAGGATGAATTGCCCCTGACCTACACACTGGATAGGCCTGTCTCCACGCGATTGATAGCGAGCCGGGGAGGAAACCGGAAGTTGCCAGCGTCCCTTTTGCTCTACCCCAAACATTCACTCGGTTGCAAGGGTTTTCTGATGGATGAGTATACATGTATGCCTTTATAAAGTGACTTTCCTGGGCAATATTGAAAAATACAGCGTTTGCAATTTGTATGAAGTATGTTTGCCCGTTTTGCCTGAAATTAACTGTGAGTAGAAGTAAACGAATGTATTCTAGGCAATTTTGCGACGATAGTGATGATACTGGTGGTCACACACGTCCGTAGCTATGGCACGCGCCACGTATCAAATCATGGCGAGTTTCCCGCGCATGTCGAGTTTTCAAGCGCTGTGTATCGAGTTCTCCTCGCCATATGTCGAGGTGCAGCGTTCATATGTCAGTTTACACGCTATCTATCCTGTTTCCCTCTTACATCGAGTTGTTGCTCTCTATATGGTGATTTGACATAAATCATGTCCCATTTTTTAACGCTCCACGTATCAAATCATGGCGAGTTTTCCCGCGCATGCCGATTGTTCCAGCGCTGTGTATCGAGTTTTCCTCGCCATATTGTAACCGCCTTACCCGGCGTTAGGTAAATAAACTAAATACTGCTAAGACTAAGGGTACAAAGAAGGGGTTTTACGGTAGCGTGGACTTTGTACTCTTATATAGCAATCTGATCCCAAAATAGAAAGGACTGATTGGACAGAATTCGTACCGTTGTCACACTTCTTTATTTTGTAACTAGGAACTTGTAGACCTGACTCAGTCAGATTCGGATATACAGATTTTTCACGTCTAGCTTGTTCTGTCCTCTAAACTAACTTCTCTTTACCACTTCTCCCTCCCATAACAACTTTTAGAATACGCCTAATTTTACCTTCTACAAATCTGCTTGGTTGGCCAGAGGCTCGCGGCTCTCAGCCAAACAGTAAGAACTGAAATAACGCGCTTTAGCGTACGGGGAGCGCGCGGGTCCGAGAGGGAACGCTCCTCTCGGCTGGAAACCTCCTCCCAGAGGGAGGGAAACTTCCTCCCAGAGGGAGGGAACTTCCCCCAGAAGGGAGAGGGAGGGAAACTTTCTGCGAGAGGGAGGAGGAGGCAGTTCTCCTCCCAAATTAGACGAAGGAGAGCGCGGTTAGCGCACCTTGAGCATAAGCGCTGACCGGGCGTCTGGCCTCCCAAAACTGACGGTATGTTCTAATTATATTAAGTACTGGATGTGACGGTCGGGTCCGTCACACTATCCCCACCTCAGTTCGAACACTCCCTGGGTTCAACAATCGAGTACCTTGGCACTGAACAAACTGAGATGTGACGGCATGACAAGACCCAATACAAAAATATAATATAATATACTACAATATAATCATAATTCAAGTTAAGAGTTTTTAAACAAAAGTATGATACACGCAGGTTTACCTATTTTGAAAAAATCCTAATTTTAGCATACACGCTGCGCCCGTACAATAGCGAGAAGAACTGCTGTTTCTATTGCATTACAACCATCTACATCTGTACTCTATGCGGTCCTATATCAGTCGTTTTGTGTCCTGTCTGTAACATAGACCATTACTATAGCATCATAATTTTTTTTTTCTATTATCAAACGGTCTTAAAATGTATTATTCTTAGTCAGTGGAACCATTAATCCATATCATCTAAAATAGGTGGTCTAACATTTTAGGAGTTCCACACCTCGCATGAAGCCTAATCCCTTGATCTGTACACACTGTTAATATGTGGAACAACAAGGATGGCCAGAAACAATTTGTCTCATTTTTGATATATGTAAGTTACTTTCATTATAGACCAAGAATACTGAGTCACGTTCATTACGCTTGGCACGGGTGTCACAAACAAACGGAAGGCTATTTACATCATCTTTCCCGCTTGCTTTGGATCTAGATACATGTATTTAAGATATCTAGTGCTACAATATTACACATTAACAAGTACTTGTCTGTACCCATTAGATAATGCTAAAAATATAAAAATACAATCTACAAAGTGTTGAACTGCACTCTTTCATCTATTCCCCTTTGTTTCAAAATTTGTGAAACGCAGTCACCTATACCTTGTACAATAAAAGGTAGAGCATAACATGTTTATCTTTATCAAACGGCTTATTATCATTTTTAGGTAAATGCATCTATTTTAATTGCATTTACATAAATAACAATAAATCATGCCGTCTCTGCATGAACTGCTTCCTCAACCACTCAATTTCCTTTATAAGAGTTTCCTTATAAATTGCAAATTTCAAATCACATCCTAGTCACTTCAACTTACTTTAAAATTTTGCATACCTCGAAAGTTGTAGGTTATACATATCGTGGCAAAAACACTGTTAGGATAGAAGCTCAAAAGATTCGTTATGAGCGCAATTTGATCAAACAACAACCCAACAGCCCATAGAGGCTGCTATCTCATGTTGAGGGCATATAAAATTAACGCCCCCCCCCCCCCCCCCCCTCCCCCCCCCCCCTTTGGGTGATTGCTTGCCAGTAGCGCAAGACAAGATAGATTCTCTCGAGCCATATTTTTGCGTGTGTGCTTGCCTGTGAATTTTCTTAATATATGTATCTGTCCCTAACGAGAACATTTGCACACGAAAAGTTTTAAATTCCATACATGTTTACTTCACTCCCTTATATATAGACTTACAATATTCATACACCATTAGGCATTATGTTCCTATGTTTAATCAATTTACCTCAATATACAAATGTGCTCTCGTCATACCTAAATAAATACATCAAAATGCTGCATACAGTTTCATCAATTTCCTCATCCATGTGTTACACCATATTCACTGCGTGTAACGCGCGTGTACTTTTCTATAACACATTATAAACTACTTAACAGAAAAGATTAAATTGTGAAGTCTTTGTACATACAGCAAAGGTCCTTTTTGACTTGCACGTATGGTGAGATAATCCAAATATACGATAGGTATACAGCTCTTACAATTCTGCTCCCTGCACGTTGCATAAGGCATTTCACTCATCACAGCATTTAGGTACTTAACTTCTCTAAGTCCCTAAATATTATTTTAATACATGTTCGCGAAGTCCAAATTATATACTGTGCCCGAGCTCAATTATCTGTTATCTCACACACATTTGGCCTTGAACTTACAAAGAAAACATTTACAAACATTGTTATTTGAGTGAATTTGTACAAAATATGTATTTCAAGAAGGTATTTGCAATTATTATGGAATACTTTAAGTCCCCTTCAATGTAATTATACCGATCATACGGAGAAAACCTGGATGCGAACTGGCGTGTGTCCAAGGAAGAAGGAGGAAGATTGAAACGGGGGAGCAGGAGTGGAGGAAAGGTAATGGTTCAGAATGCGGGGGAAAAAGGACAGGAGAGAGGTTGGGAGAGATGGGAGATAGAGAAATGGGAGGAAGGATGTGGAGGGGAGGGAATGGAAAGGGAGCGAAAGGGGGGTGAGAGGTGAAGGGGGACACGGTAAAGGTGAGAGGAAAAGTAAGAGATGGTGGTTATGGGAGGGGGGTGAAGTGCGGGTAGAGGAAGGGCAGGGGGAAGAGGGGGGAGGAGAACAGCATAAGGGTCAGAAAGAGCGAATGGGATAGGGAATGAGAGTGAGCCGCGTACAGCATGAAAGGGTAGAGAGGGGGAGATGGAGTGGGGGAGGATGGAGGAGGAATAAGCTAGGGAGGGGAAGGGAGGGGTAGAAGAGGGGCGCCGTATAGAACGGGATAGGTAGTGTAAGGGACAGGGGGTGTAGGGCTGGGACTCTCCCTCTTCTTCCTTCCTTTTTACCCCCTTCCTCCTCCCCTTATGATATGAGGTCATCACCATCCACGTCGAGAAGCTGGTACGGGTAGCCCGGCTGCGAAGATGCAATGGTAAGGCCTCTAAAACTCCATCTCGGTCACTCATGCCTATGTTTTCCATATGGCTTTTGTTAGGGTAGGGTAAATTCTCTAGTAGATCCACCAACCCCTCTCCAAAAGCCGCAGTGTCCTCACAAGGATTCGAAGTAGCTAAGCACAATAAAATTAACAAAGAGCCACTTCACACGCCGCTGGCAGCTCCACAGATTGATAATGTCCATCTGCCTCAGACTTTTGTGTGTGGTTCGTAATGCTGTTGTAGGCGCACACGTACCCTCGTACACTATTTGACACTATTTCTATGTAATTTTCTACCTTATTTTGGCAGATGTTGTTTTCTTTTAACGCAATATAAATGCTGTACTCACTTTAATTCCCTTCAAATACGATTTAACAACTTTTTCTGTTGATTTTCATAGTTTTGCTACTGCAGAAGATACAAAATGGCGACCTCCTATACGGTCGTCTCACTTTAAGTTCACCTTTTTTTCGTTTTAGTTCTACACTGTATTGTGTTTTTTCAACTCGATTAGACGATTGCTTCCCGTTAAACATCAAAAGTATACACAGTTACCGTTCCGTTTCCTGCATTTTAGTTGGTCTTCTGTTAATTCTCATGTTTTCTTTCCAGGGTGATCATCCCCTGTAAGCAAACCATCTTTGTTTCGTCGCGCGCTATTCTAATTCTTTCATACACATCACTCACGGAGGCTCCAGGGGGGGGGTGGTGGGTTTGGGGGTGGGGTGTGGGTAGAAAGGGTGATGGCACGCGGATGAAGGGTTGAGGGGCTGAATGTGAAGAGTAGCAAGAAAGTAGTGGTTGCGATGAAAAGGAAAGGCGAGGCCTGGTGGGGTGAGGGATGAAGGTCAGGCCACGTAGGGGAGGGAGGTAGCAAGGAGGGCACGGAGGGGGTAAATGGAGGAATCGTGAGAGAAATAAAAGTAAGACGGGGAATGTAAGAGGGATGGGGAAATGGGGGGCGGGTGCGGGAGAGAGGGGAGAGCGGGGAGGGTAGAGGCGGGTGTGTGTGTGGGTGGGTGTGAGGTGGGGGGTGAAATGAATGGTGAGTATATAGAAATTATAGGGCGAAAGGGAGGTATGAAACGGTTGAGGGGAGGATAAAAGAAGGAGGCGGTCGATGCAAACGAGTTAGTGGAATGAGGATTAAGGGAAGATGGGATCGATGAGGGATGGGTAAATAAGGAAGGGAAAAGAAGGAATCCAGTGGAGAATGCACGGGGGGAGAGTTACAGTGAGTGAGAAGGAGCTGTGGCGTGGGCGTTGATAGAGAAGTATAGGGGGAGGGATCGAGAGAAATCAGGCGGGAGAAGGAAAGGGTGCGTGGGAAAATCGACGAAGAGGGTGGAATAAGTGGGCGGGGAGGTGGAGGGAGCGAGAGTGAGTAAATGGTATAGGATATGAGGTACAGTGAAGAGGTGTAGGAGAAATCGGAGTGGGGGGCGGAAGGTGATGTATGGGTAGGAACAGGACGGAAATGAACAGCAAAGAAGATGGAGGGATTGAAGGATTGAAGAGGGGGGGAGAGGGCAGTGGGGGGGGGAGGGGGGGAGAAGGAAGATGAGAAAGTCGTAGGCGAAAAGAATGGGTAAAGGGAGGGGGTCAACGAAGAGAGGGAAAAAGGAAGGGACGAGGTGGGACGGAGAACGAAGGATGGGGAGTGGTGATGATGGGGAGGGATCCAGAGTCAGGAAAAAGGAGAGTCTGAAACGGGGAGCGGATAAAAGAGGAAAAAAGATGATATTTTTTATTTCTTATCTACCTTGTTGAAAACTCAAATCAGACTATATATCGCACATTTCAAGCAGGTTTAGCAGTCTTGTTTTTTAATTTCTATATTCTACAAACTCTTACAGCTATTTATACCCTTATGAGCTCATAGTTCCGGTTTTTAGGCTTGAACCATTTTGGCCGCTTCTCGCCTCGTATTTTCAACCTGTTTAGGTGAACTATCTTTGCGTTGTTTCTTGGGCTTTTGGATTTTATCAAAAGATCGTCGATCTTTTGAATAATGATGAACGGTCCTTTCCAGTTAGACGGAAGTTTTGGACAGACCCGCGCTTCTTTGAAGGGTCCCATACCACACTGGTGGCCTTCATTCAAACCAGCTTTGTCAGCTCTCTGATCGTAATACTGCTTTTGGTGATTTGCGGCTTTGCCTAGGTGTTTCCTGGCTACTTCATGAGCCGTCTGCTTCTTTCTTGCAAGGTTTCCTACATCTCCTCGTATCGCTAGGGTCACCGTCCTCTTCTGACGGTGTAGTCCTACGTCCGTTTTAGGGGTATGTTGAGTCGCCTCCCGAACATGATTGGGGTTTTGTGAAAAACCAGTGCTTTCTTGTATCGAGCTCTATACGCCATTCATAACAAGGGGGAGGGGGCAGGTCTTTTGTTTCGTCTTGGGCATACATGGTCAGCATCGTGAGTAACGTACGTTATAACGGTTTCCACGAGTCCGTCACTAATTGGATGCAGTCCAGTCGTTCTGGTTTTCTCAATCCCAAGGCATTTTCAGCATGTCTTTATATAACCGGGATTCAAAATTGCTTCCCTGATCGCTGTGTCTTTGGAGGGGAACTCCGAAACGACAACCACTTCCGCGACAAAGCGCGTGCTATTGTCTCCGCTGTCTGGTCGGTAATGCACGCTTCTAACCCATTTTCTGCAATAGTCTGCGACCACCAATATGTATTTATATTGCCCCTCTCTGATTCTGGTACAATGTTCCGACTACACGCAGCCATTCTCTCCTGGGTTCCTCCACCAATACCTTAATTTTTGCTTTGTGATTTTCGCTCGGGTTTCCTCGCTGCCAGCATTTATCCATCGGCGGCATGTACTTTCTGAACTCGTATTTAAGACCAACCCAGTAGAAGTTTTGGCTAATTGTTCATCATGGTTCTAGCGGACCTATGTGACCACTTGTGGGAGCGTACATGGAATGCCAAAGGACTTCTTTCCTGCTTACATTCCGGACGACTAGTTTGCCAGTAGGTGTGTCATTTCTTCCACAAACCACTTTCTGTAAAGACACCAGTGGTGGACCACTGCAATCTGGTAACTCGAACGCCTTGAGAGCTGCCATAGTTGAACTTCAAGAAAAAATATTTCGAAGATGATTGTTGTGCTGGAACGGACGGCCAATTATATTTGCGCTAAACATCCCCCCAACACCCTCCCAACCCCACACCAACTATACTACATCACCCAGTTAGCCTCCACTCCTCTTCTCCCCTTCTCCCCACTTACGTGCCTCACTTTGCCGTAAAATTTTACCCAAATGTGAAGTCACGGGTTAATGAAGAAACTGTTACGTCATTACTTTATATACTTTGACGGTCATGCCGCAAGTTCGTATTCATAACAGGTCATATAACCTCCTAGACCATGACGTCACGAAAAACAAATAATGATTCCCTTTCTCCATGGAAGTCACCAATACCGTAGTTGAAAATGGTGTAAAAAGGAATAGAAAGGCATGAAGTTCAATGTCATTTCGTTTTCTATTTTTCAAACAGCATGGCACAAGAATTTGCCGAAACTCTCTCCTATGGGCAAGTTCAGCAGCTTTACGACAACGAAGCGATTATACAAACTCACGACAAGAAATGGTCTGAACCGGAGGAAATGCGTCTTCTGTTTTGGCGTCATCAACCCGTGTGAAGTTGGATATCACCTTCAGTGCTGCAAGTCAGCTTACGTCCACGAACTATGTCGTTGGGGTCCACGAAAAACCAAACGATGCGAGACTCTTGGAGCGGTTAATCGAAAATCCGGAAAACATTTAACTCGCCGACGATTGTGCCATTGTTAGCAAAACATTCCTTCTTGACGAGGAAACAATTCCCGTTTTAGTAAAACTGACAAATCAGCTCCAGTACATGGACAACGGACTGTCAAAGGCCCCATTAAAAACATGCGGGAATTAATGACATCGGTAGACTTGTTGAACACTTACACCAGTTGTTATACTACCAATCCAAACAACAAGTTCTGAAGACGACGAAGAAAGAAGAGGAAGAGGAAACACAGGAAGAAGTTCGGATGACTTGGAAATGGAAAAGGAGGAGTTACCTTGCTTCAAGAAAATAATTCATGAAGGGTTCGAGGAAACGATCGAGTGCCATAGAAGGAGATAGTTGAGTTGACTCGCGAAGATATAGACTCCGATTCTGAACTGATTTACCAGACCATGATGGAAACGAGATTGAAAATGCCCTGCCGGACGGTGAATCGGTTGACGCCAGATTAATGAGATTGATTCATCTATGCACGAACGGAATCGACTGCGGACGATGACAAGTAAATTCAAGATTGCCGGAATTTTCAAAGAGCGTGAGTATTGATTGCAATTAAAACAAAACAAAAAAAAAAAATTAAATTTAACCAATAAAAATCCAATATAATTTGGGATCATTAATCTTCGTTATAATTGTGCTAAAATCTTTGGCAAATATGAAAGTACAAAGATGAGTGGGTGCACATCGAACCAACCGATCTACAAACATCTTGTTTTGCAAAATTAATTTCAAAATTGCGTAAAAAGAAAATCCCATTGAAAAACAGGATTTTGATAAAGTATATGTATCTCGAGGAGAGCTAAACTAGAAATGAAGCTTTTCCTATTCAGGCAAAAGTATCTCGGCAAAAAAAAATTTGAAAGTTCGTGGGTGCAATTAGTAGAAGTCGACTGGGTGCACTTTTATTTGATAAAACACTTGTCGACGGAATATCAAGTGCTCGGTTTGCCAAAAAACTAATTTGTAGATATTTTTCTCTGTATTATTGTTTTTCAGCGAATTGGGCATCGTTGGATAGGGAGAGATACACTAGATTTTATTTCGTAAAGACTCATTCAAGAAAAACTTGTCGTCGGACTCCAACAATTTGCTAAAATATTTTGCCACGATGAAATTTAATGCAATTTTGAAATTTAATATTTGTATTTATTCCCTTTTTTGATAAAATTGAATAGTTATAGGAATGTGAGTTCAAATAAATTATTTATGAAAAGGAAATAAGTGTCCTTTTAATTAGTATTTTTTTTGTACGTCGAATAAAATGGATTCAACTTGAGAATCTATATTTAAAGAGTCTCATTTCTAATACCACAACCAAGCAAAGACGAGTTGGTGCACAGCGAACCATCCCATCTACACAAAAAATTACGGAAGCGAATGGAAAACTGCATCGTTTTAAATTTGCGAACTGGACGAGTTCTAGACGACAGCATACACTTATAACGGATACGCTCAATGTTGCGTTTATGATCATGGAAAGCGAAAAGATTTTCTAGTAGCCGTTGGGGTCTACGAGTGCGTTAAAGGAGCATTGTATAACAACAAGTTCTGATCACATAATTTGTTATTTTCAATATCATCGAATTTGCCGGGATTATTTTGTACAAAAGAAGAAGAATAAAATGATCCCATTTTCATGTAAAGATGACTGGGTGCACAGCGAACCATCGTATCTTCCAAAATTACGGAGCGCAATGGAAAATGGGACCGTTTCTAATTTGCGACAATGGAAGAGTTCTGAATTGCTATTATCCAACAAGGCTGGTACGCTAGAATGGGAATTTATGATCATGAAAGCGTAAAACAATTTCTTGTAGCCGTTTTGTTCTAAGAGTGCTTTAAATGGAGAAATACAAAACTGGGGGAATGAAGTGATAATATCGATGACCCAAGCCCAGCCAAACAATCGCAGCGACAATTTACAGGCTTTGACTCCGAAAGAAAATGTCGCGAAATCAATCACAATGAAAGAAAGATTCGTCGACAAATTACGCAATATTGTTTTAGATGACGACGGCGAAAGACAAGATTTTGAAAGCGTTGGTGCTGCACAAGAGGATGTATTAAAAGATTAGTGACACGTTGCCGATCTATCGCGTCCTATCCAAAAACAATCACACGCAACAAGCTATGGTCGACGAGAAGGAGGGGGAAGGAAAAAGGTATTTTCACCACGCCAAAAAGAGCCGGAGCTTTCTACATTCAACAAACCTTAATTGCGGTCGAGTAATCTGTATAGGACACGGAGTAGTAAGAGAAGAAAAGGGGGGGGGAAAGAAGAATTCTCAAGTCTATTCCAAGCCGACCAAAAAAACTGGATTGGGAACTCAGGGATATATTTCAGAAAACTTGTTAGAAAAGTTCAGGGCGTGATTTCGGCTGCTAAATCCAAAGCGAATGGATTTGGTATACATTTCGAAAAAAAGAAGGACTTTACGAAAAATAAAAAATAAATTTGAGCAGTTTTATTTTGTTTGATTTTTGCTGGCACGATTTGTAATTTCCATTTTTTTTTTTAAAAGGAACAATTTTCGAGAGAGGTAATTTAGCCTGGGATTTCTGACGAAAATCAGGCCGGAGCAACCCCGGTAGAATTGCTGAAATTTTGGGTCCGCGTTAACAAAGTCAATCCCATTGAAATAACACGCATTTTAAGAGAGATTATGTTGTCGCGATGGCCCCAGCTCAAACTTCGAATGAAGAATTTCTATCATACAAAAATTTACGTCGACAAAACAATTCGAAAGTCCGCTGGGTGCAATTCGTCGAAGTCGATCGGTGCAACCAAAATATTTGTTTTTGAAGAGTCGATAAAGAAAAAAAAATCTTCGATTCAACGAACGAGTGTTAAAAAGCAATTCCCACGGAGTGTTTACTCACAGACAGTAATCGCGTGGCTCTACTCACTGACCATAATTGTGTTAGTGGAAAGTCGAGGAGCCAGTTCCTTAACAATCAGGCCGGAGCCACCCCGGTTAAAAATGCTTGACATTTAGGGTTTCGCGTTAAAAAGTAAATCCCATTGAAATAACACGCATTTAGAGAGATATGTTGTCGCCAGATGGCCAGATAATTCGAATGAAGAATTCTTTTATATCACAAAATTACCTCGACACAAACCAAATTCGAAACGTCCGCTGGGTGCATTTAGTTAGAAGTCGCTCAGGGTTGTGTGCCAAACCAAAATATTTTTTTTTGAAGAAGGCGATATAAGAAAAAAAAAATCTTCGATTCACGAACGAGTAAAAGCAATTCCCACGGCGTGTTTATCACAGAGAGTAATGTCGCTGGCTCTTACTCATGACTAATTGTTTAGCGGAAAGTCAAGGAGCCGTTCCTAACAATCCGGCAGGAGCCACCCCCGGTTTTAAAAATTGCTGACAATTTAGGGTTTGCGTTAGAATAAAAAGTAATCCCATTGAAATAAACGCATTTTAAGCGAGATTTTTATTTCGCATGGCAGCTCAATTCGAATGGAAGAAGTATTCTTCTATAAACAAAAAAGGACGTCGACAAAACCAATTCGAAAGTCCGCTGGGTGATTAGTA
>JAMKCH010036492.1:0-15076 GCA_023653785.1 Ophioderma brevispina | reverse complement strand
ACATTACCCTACATAGAATACTGGCTAATGATACTGGCCTAGAGCTGCCAATAATATCATCTTTAGGATGCCAGGAACCCCCTTAAACACAGGTACACCATTAGCAACTTTCCATGCTTTCGGAACTTTGCCCATCCGAATAAAAGTATTAAAAAGCTTGCATAAGGTAGACGCAAGTTCATCTGCAAAACAGGATTTCAGAACACAGGAAGAATATCATCAGGCCCCGGAGACTTGGAGGTATCAAGGATTCCTGAGAAATCGACTACCTCATCCACTCTAAAAAGGATCAAAGGAAAGAGGGGGTACACATGGGAAGGAAGCAGCCACCATCAGTATAGAATCAAGATCAAGATGTTTTACTCGCCAACAAACTACTAGGAAATGGACGTTGAAAGAGTGTAATTTTACAAGGTTCACTAAATCACTTTGTATCAATGGTTAAAAAAGATGAAGTATAAGGCTCCCTTACGCGGCAGCAGAAATTTATTATGACCCGCACTTCTTTGGATTCTGACTAACATTACATGCCAATGTCCAATTGTGTGTGTAGGCATTACGACTTTCTAATTCCTGCCTTTGGCTATATGCATTCCTTAAACTGCTTCATAGCAGCATCAGATTTACTCTATAGCCCTCCTGTACAATAACTTTTCCTAGTACACAATTTTATTTCCCTTGTTCACAAGAAAATTATGTGCATTAGATTCTTCTTGGGAACAGACTGATCAATAGAGTTCTTTTATGATAGCCTCAGAAGATTCCCAAATAGCCTCAACATCATCATATTCATAACAAAGATGCCAGGCCCAGACCATAATAACAAAGAGTTTTCATCCTCTAAAGGCAGCCTTGTTTGAGGAGTACACCGGGATATGCACCCTCTTATTAATAGGCCTTGACCTATTTGGTATGATATCATATCAAAATAAGTGAAACAGCAAGTGGTCACAGCCAGTAAATTATATGTAGACTCAACAATAAAGAACCAAGAAGGATCAGGACAAAAAAACATAAATCAAGAAAGTGATCAATACCATTAAGTGTCCTATAAGTGGGCTCTTAAAAGGACCTGGGTGAACCCACTTGAATGCATGGTACAGAAGTAAGGGTATTTTGCCCTTAGTCATTGTATCAGCTTCACAATTCGGACCATCAATAGGAATGTTAAAGTCACCAACAAGAGTAAACAGCTTATAAGATTTTCTTGAAGCATGACTTTGCTGAGGTGCGCACTAAAATGTCAAACCATTCCTTACTGTGAGGGGATAAATGATAATGCTCACCCCAAAGTTACAGACCAGACAGTATTATTCTGTTGTGGGATCGTAGCTGAGAAGAGGCATCAGTTACACCGTAAACTGTTTAATATTCTCTTTAGCAAAGATGGGTTAAATCTATTCTTGTCTGAATATTACTGCGTACAATGTGAGGAATTATTATCATTACTTTTCTCAAAATATTTTACATTACAATCTATAGAAAACTTGTGATGCATCCGTGATTTAAATGAAGATCGATCATTTGCTAATGACCCAAGATATACTATGGTCATCGCAAGTGCTAGGCTACATGAGAATCAGCAGATTTTAATGCTGACTACTCCATGTAGGCTATCACTCGCATGAGTTGGCCCAGTTAAATCCTCAAAATCACCAGCAAATGACAGACAAGGAACACCATTATGACATAAAAATATCGGAAACAAATCATCTCTCAATATGAGTACTAATATGTGCACTATTGCCAGAATCATTCATTAAGTCTTTTGTCACATCAAGCTTGTCATGAAAAGTAGCAGTAGCATTAATGCCATCATTTAAAATCACAAAGTCATCTAAAGTCTACATTTCTATCACGAACAGTATCTCAGGTTTTGTCATAATCCCTTGGACCATACACACGCATGCGTATCTCTTGCATGAATTGCACTGACGGTACATGCAACTCCAACGGTGTGTCATATTGGCGGGAAAGCGGGCGTACTTAGTCATATGTCCAAGGGATTTTTGACAAATACTGTATAGTGTGCCACCAACGGCAGAGTGTTTGGCATGTCCACCATAGACATTTTGATATCAATAAGCAATAGTGCCACCAATTTCGATAGCTCCCTATATAAGTAGCTAATAACTGTATGTATTTGACGTATGACCAGGGATTGAGTAGCATCGAACCAGTGATCATATTAATTTTTGTTGTATGTGTATGAATGAGCAAGGAGTGTGTGTGTGGGTGTGATTGGGATAGACCCTTGTGGTGGGTTTGTGGTGTGGGTGTGTTGTTTGTGATTGTGTGTGGATGTCTGTGTGTGGTGTGGGTGTGGTGGGTACGGGTGTGGTAGGGGGGGTGTGGGCGCCGGGTCCTTGTATGTGGGTTGTATATGTGTGGGTGCGAGAGCATGTTGATTTGGGTTTTTGGCCTGTTGTATACTGAATTTATTTCTTTCTTAATATATTTTGTTTTGTAATTATGTCTGAACGCATCGCCGGGTAGGCGTTGTGCCACTGTTATAAAATTGATGTTCAAATAAATAACCAAAAATAAGCTATGATGTTCTACTTGATGAGTGTCCTAGCTAGGATCCACGACTAAATCAACATCATGCATCATTGCAGGCTAAACCTGTTTATTTGGCTTCACCTGTACTGGAGTGGCGCGTTGACAGATTTATAGCTACAGAACGGGATGATTACGGATTCTGACACAACAATCCAAAACATCAAAATCTTGTTTGGTTTATAGATTCAAAGTGTTTTGGTAGACGTTAAATGTAGACGGCTACCTACCCCAGGGTTCGGTTTATACCGATACGGTTAAATAGCCCGGGAGTGTTTCAGTAGCCGTACGCACCATCCTTAAAGACACGTTAGTACTAATATAACAATGTTGTCAGAGGCGCAAACCGGTGAACGAGGTTGTTTGGTCTTGAGCAATTCGACGTAAAATGTGCAAGTTTTTCCTCTACCGAAAAACCAATGGCATTGTTATTACCTAAGACAACAACAACGACACAGATGAAAATGAAATTTTTGAAACAATTTGATTTTATGTAATCTTTCGTTTCAAAGAATTTGCTTGCCTGTATTTGCAGAATAACAAAGTATTGCTTGAAGTACACGGTATCGCTCAAACCACGACTGACTGTGTTGTTTCTGCTTATTGCGTTCTAATTTGCATATCCAATCAATGTTCACTAGAGTGAATCGATGGGCAGATTGATACGTGCATGCTAACCTATCAGCCAGAAAGTTATTTTATCTTAAAAATATGGGTATGATATGACCTCGTACGTTTTTGAAGCAATTGAAATTTGGGAAACATCTCGTAAATGCGGATATCCGCGGTGAAAAAACTGCAAATTGGGCAGAAATTCAAAGAAGAAATTAAGTCTTTAGACTCTGAACAAAAGGACACTACAACATATAGTTTTGGATTTAACACAAGTTATGTGTAGGGGTGTCCGTCACGATTAAACGGTATCCCAGTAGTCCGCTTCATGTAAACCACTTTAGCCCATAATTAATCCCGTTTTTTTTTTGTTCTGTTTTTCTTGTGTGTCTCTCAATTTGTAGAGTCGACAAAATTCCATTCCAAAGCCGCATCGTGGTAAGTGGTTTGGAGGTTCTGCGTTTTGTGGGAAGTCATATGAGTGACAGTATTCCATATTTCTTTTCATACTAAAAAAATGATCGGGAATAGTTAAAACATTATGCCTTCAAAAAGAATTCCTTAATAGGCCAAAATGTACTTTGTATTGTACCGCAACGATCTGGTCCTCGGGTCTGTCGCACGAACCATTTTTAAAAAATGTTTTTTATTTTTATAAGGATTTTTAAAAACGTCATTTTTTTTGTGCTCAAAAAATTTACGGTGAAACTGTTTGAAGACGCTATTTTTGAGTAATTTACATTGTAAAATCCTGAAAACAAGACAACAAATTCGGGACTTGTGCCAAATTAAGGTCGGTACTCTTTTTCCGTTCTGCAGAGAACAGAGTCTGTCGGAAGACGCCTTTTTTTTATTTTGATACTTTTTTATTCTTTATTTATATATTTGTTAATCCATTATTTTTTTGATTTGGCACTTTTTAATTTATTATATTTTTGTTTTCCTTCTTTATTCCTTAATCTACTTTATTTTTTTTACATTTGTTGTATGTAGATTTTTGAATATATATTTATAATTGTTTTAATTTTTTGTAAGTGGAAAAAGTTAATACAGCAGCTTTGAAACAATAAATACATGATATGATACGAGATTTCAGTTGCGAAGTTACAGTTTTCGCTTATAATTTACATGTTTCGATATAACTGTTGACGGAAGCTCCTATTTGGTCGTCAACAAAAATCAATTAGGTAATTTCTTCCCGCAGTGGCAATTTGTAGATTTTTTTATTTTTAGCCCTCTTAAGGGGTAATTCCACCTTAATTAATTTGGCTATCAGAATAGCGAGAACGAAATGTTCTGGCCAGTGTCGTGTTTTATGAATGCGCTTTGTAACCTACAGGTAAAGCGCTTTATAAAATCATGCGTATTGTACTAATTGCATTTTGTTTAATAAAGGAATAAATCGTTGCTCAAAAAGTGGCCTAACAGGCGGGGGCAGGGGGGGGTCAGGTATTTCTGCTAGCCTAACTCACGTATGTCGTTAAACAGTTGTCATTACGGATTGGAGGTTCTGCAAATACTACGTAATACCTTTTCCTGTCACCTACCTCAACTTCGTCGATCTCAAATTCCTCTAGTTTCCTTAATATAAAGCGTTCTTCATCGCTTTACATACACGCACTGATGTCCAGTGTCGTTCCCCGGTCGGGCATGATGCTTTACGTGTAATTGGTTTCCAGTCCAGCTCGCTCTCGCCGGTTTTCTCCGGGTGCTCAGGTCCTCCGCTTCTAAAACTGGACTTCCTTCCCTTCCTTGACCGAATTAATGTATGTTGTTTCGGCAGGCAATGTTTGTATGAATGTTGCAATGGCCTGTATTAGCTGCATCCTCCAAGTTGCATTGTGTCTTCTGTAAAGCGCTGTGTTCTTTGTAGAGCGCGATATTAATGCTAAGATGATTACTAATATATTATTATTATGCCTCATAAGGTCCCAACAAAAAGCCAGACATTGACAAAGAGCTTGAAAGAAAAAAAAGACTTTTATACCTGTTCAGCCAGCTAATTGCGATTTGGGATCAGCTATTAAGCTCAACCTATACTGGAAAAAGGCCCGTCCCAGGGGGGGCCCTTGTATTCAAAGGTGGATTCTGATTCTTGAACAGAAAACACGTAAAAAGGGTCTTTTTACCAACAGGCATGTACGTGCATACATTGGGTCAGGTGTCAAAACAGCGATGTGGAAAAAAGGTATGTTTTGTTCTTAACCCTTAAAGTGTGGTGTACTGTTTTAAGGTATGTAATACTCCAATTAAGCAGAAAGATCAAACTAATAAAAATATTGTAAATAGAAAGCGGATAATAAAGGGGTATATTAGCGACACAATGCATTGCTTACTGATTATGGTGGTAAACTGACAAAACGCCTCTTAGGGTGAAAAATCAGACAAAAATACTTCTTTAGGTACGTTGTAGTTTTATGGAAATACGTGTTTAGGGTGCATGTTGTAACCATGTCAGGCACTCAATAATCCACCTTTGAATACAAATGGCCCGCTGGGAGGAAAGGATGAATGAAAAGTGGGAAGGAGTGAGGGAAGAGAGTGAGAGAGATTAAATAATCCAGTGCAATTTGAGAGAAATTTGATATCTCAAAAAAATCTCCTGTCACTTTAAGTGTTAATATGGGCAAAAAAAAGCAAATCGTGTGGTCAAAATGGTGGGTCGCTAATTTTTCTTAGAATGCCCTATTTCTCATAACACCGACCCTTCTTTCTCCTCTCCCTGATAAACTGCTCACCCAGAAATGGAACAACCAACCATGCCCACAACATTTTTTACATGCTCAGATGCGTAACCATTTTTTTGGGGGGGGAGGCTATATAAATTGTTCGTATAGTATATCGCCTATGTAAATCACTAATTTTTTTTATTTTAATTGGGGGAGGGGGAAGATTCCCCACAGGGGCAGCTGCCCCCGCCCCCCTCGGGTTACGCCACTGTTCATTCTGGTTAAATAATGCAGAAAAGGATTCACTTTACGCATTGCCTTTCACCAGCATCTAGAAGACGTTATTTCTTGCTGACAAGTGTTATGTTTGTTTTTAAAAAACTTCATATCAGTTTTTTTACAACTCCAAGACTAGATTGAAAACAACTTGTATTGGTTGTTCTAAGCCAAAATTCTTTAATAATGATCACTTGGTTTGCCCCTCGATGGCCCTGGTTGGTCTAAACGTGTTTTAGAGTTGACCGTGTGACGGCAGGTTTTTTTAAGTCTTCATAAAAAATTAGCTTGAAATTATTTCTGCAACAGTTTATATATCGGTCATGATTGGTTTAGATCCACCCTTTCCATGACAACATGCAAGTGATCATATTATTTTCGCCAATTTTGTAATGGGAATTCAGACTCAACTTTTCATATTGCAATATGCTGAATAAGTTTGTCTAATTTTGTAATGTTCCTATTAAAGGGACTCCCACCAACCTTATCACACCCCAATCAGAATTATTTCCATTCCAAAAGTTTGTTTGAAGAAATACAACCATTTTAAGGCTCAAGAAAAAGAAGTCATCGTCACTTCCAATCGACTTAACTTTGGTAAATCGGGAAGGTTTTTCACTTACAAAAAAATACTGATCCCCCAATTTGTGAATTCACTGTATTATGGTAATGGAAATCGTTGGAATAACCGCAATTTGTAACAATCTTAGGCTTGCAATCTGCAATAGAGATTTGTTTTATGTGTTTGAGCAGTACGTCACACACAAGCAATAATTGGTTCTCTGTAATGCAAAATTAATTTCATAAGGAGTGATTTACAGAGGTTTCCTGTTATGGGAAATTCCAACGGCAATGTCCACTTGAGCCAAAAATGAAATCATTTTTTTAATGAAACAAATTTACATTGAACATGGAAGAAGTTACTTATCTGTATTAATCTGCATTCTAAGATGAATTTTGAGTGTTTTTCTTATTTTTTTGGTTTTGGAAAAAATTAATACGAACAACAAGATTTTTGCAAAAATTTCAGTCCTGATCTTGAATATTTTGACCACTGAAATGTATTCATTTCTGAACCTAATACAAGATAGGTTAACTTTTTATAACTTGCAATTTAAATCAAATGCGAGTTATCATAGAGGGGCGCGTTTGAGTTTCAAATGTTACTTCTGATTTTCCACGAATGTATTGTAACGTCAGACATTTTAGTACTATTTTTCCGGTAACTACACTACATGCCAGTTGATTATAATCATATCTAGTATATACAATGTTAATGCACATATATGGAGATAATAACATGTGCAAAACTAATATTAATACTAATTAGAAAATAGCTACTGAGCGTCAGGGACGTTACCGTCATGGACATTACGTCCATAGACGTTACAACATTTAAACACCCACGTAAATAGGTCTTATGGGGATGTTTGTTATAGTAATGTTTAAAAACATATGTTGATGTCAAGAAGAATCTCTTCTTGAAGTTTATGACATTTGATAAATAGAATTCTTAAAATGGCCATCCTTTTAGGTCAAAATTGGGGCAAAGGGCGCTTTACATCATTTTCGCAACTTTTTTGAATACGATTCCCTCCAAAGGGTAACAAATGAAAGATAATTATAAGTTTTACCTGCTCAAGACGTTTCACCCTTCTATCACCTTTAGTTTGTGAGTAGACCGTAAAGTTTATTCTTAGAAATACTCCCATTGAATTGTACAGGGGAAAAGTGCATTGACACTGTGCTTTTCAATGGGCACATTCCTGCAATATTCAAATGAGTAAAGGCAAACTAATAAAGATAAGGTGCTCAATTTAGTGAGTATGTCAACAGCGTTGGTTCTATCTTTATAGTGGTATTTGTAAGAGTAGGGGTTTTCAAAAGCGTGTGTGAATAAAACTAGAAAAGTGCCCTCGTACCCAAGTTGATCTTAAAATGGTATTTTAAATAATAACCTATTCAAACATCATTGTAAACTCAAAAGTAGATTTCTATGGCATCAACAAAATGATATAAGCAAAGCAATAAGCACATACCTTGGGTTATCAATTTTGAATGATGCGAAGGTTGAAAATTCAAATTATGTAACGTCATGACAGTATTTCATTTAACACAATGTACGTCCATGACATACATTGGAAGATTTTCTATATTATAAGAAGGTGCTTCCTTTATTTTAATTCAAAGTTAAATAAAGTGTTTACCATAGTTAAAATACTTAAACAGGAATAATGAAACTTGAGATTGCAACTTCAGGAGTTTGGTTATAAATGATGACCAAAAAAATGGCTTGTCCATTTTCGTAACGTTCATGACGCGACTTCTGAAGCGTTTTCTTGTAATGAACTAGATTGAGCTTGCTAGATGTTTGATGTTCTTGTTAAACATTAGTATGTTAACTATCAAGTACCAGAAATTAAACATAAATCCTTAGCTTTCAAGTATGTTGAATAACATTTGAAATTCAGAGGGTGCGGCAAAATGTAACGCACATGACGGTGGAATTGCCCATTATGCTACTGATTTTGGTCCTTTGCCAAAAAAATAATTGAATATAGAATTTTGACTTTTTATGCCAATTAGGTCTAAATAAAAAAGGGTTAGGATTGAGCTATATTTTCATCTACCAAAACAAAACAAGTTTTTCGTAAATTCAAGTAATATGGTTTTGCTTGAAACTCTTATAAAAGCTAAATACATTAGCCGTTTTACACTGCCACTGGTTATTCCACATTAACACAGTTCCCTGTGGTCGAGTGGTATTTCTCAATGCCTAGCAAAGAAGGTTGACTAGATCGGACGTGTATGTTTTTCTTGCTTGCCAGTTTCTCTGAGTCTTGATAACATTTATCCAAAAAATAATATGTGAGTTCAAGCCAATAGACATTTGTCTGGATCTGTACATGTAAAAAAATAAACAAAAATAAACAAAACACTGAATTCTACTGATTTTGTATAATGTAAAATTATTAAAAAAAAAAACTATTACCAGTCAAGAATGCAAATGAGAAATGATCAAAATATGGGATTCGTATCCATCGGAGGATAGACCCGATTGGCCCTATAGTAATATGTAGTATGTTAACCAATAACGGAACAAAATAGCAGATACTAAATACAGAAAAAAGGGTAATTCATATAAGGTTTTTAAAGGCCAGCCATTTGGCCCTCCTCTTGAATTTTAAGAATGTTATCAAAACAAACAATGCCATATGAGTTTAATGTTCTAAAGCATATTCTATGGTAAGAGACATGAAGTTTCCAGAAAGAAGCGCCCCCAATTTTTTTCGAACCGTTTTTTGCATCATTTGGATGCTTTTCAATGTATTAGATCACACCTGAAGTGAATAAGCTGAAGACACCGTCTTTATGTAATAATCTGATGATTTAGTTCTTTTGCATGCACGACAGAAAGTCAAAGCATGGTGTTCTATGGGACAATTACGTTAGGGCAGGCAAGCTTCAAAACAAGGTTTGCGTTTCTTTTGTACTTGTGTGTCCAATAAACCTGCGGCAATCGTTCTTGGTAAGTGGTCTACAATCTGTGCAATTTGAGAGAAATTTGTATCCTAAAAAATCCGCACTTTAAAGTGACAGGAGGAGATTTTTTATTTAGTAGGATATGAATTCTCTCAAATTTCACGGATCGGTTGTTGTAGACCCCTCGAGAACGTTTGCAAGGTTTATTGGACAAACAGGTTGCAAAGAAAAACCACAAACCTTGTTTTGAACTTGCCTGCCTCGTCATAATCGTTCCCCAAGAAAACCAGCTTTTGACTTTCTGTCAGGCACCACGACAGAATACTAAATCTCATCTTATTACATACAATAAATCCCATCATCTTATTACATAAACACGGATGGATTCGGTTTTATATTTCAGGGTGTGAACGAATACATTGGTAAGCATTCCAAATATGTTAAAAAACCTAGGTTCGTGAAAAATTTAATTTTGGGGGGGGGGGCCCGCTTCTTTCTGGATTTTTTTGTTGGAAAATCCTCATGTCTCTTTAAATTTAGACCTTTTTTTGACGCAATTTTAAAAGCCTTTACTGAATTAAATACATAGTATTATCATTTTTATGTCGCTAAAGGCAGCCATATTGGCCACCATCTTGAGCATTTAAAGATATTAAACAAAAGACATGCAAATCCATATGTCTAAATCATAGTCCCATACTTCCTAATTAACACTTTGATATAGTTTCATAATTGGACAACTACAATATTACATATTTATGGAATTTGTAAGTTTTATAGATTTTCAAGGCTAGTCATTATTGCAAACACTTTCAATCTTAAACCAGAAGACAGTGTGGAGTTTAGAAAATAATTGGTAGGTTAATTTCATTCCAAAATTAGTTAAAAGTTCGCACAAATATCTTGGTGGGCTCTCGGCGAAATAATATTTTCCATATCAAAATGACAATATTGTAGCCAAATAATACAAATATCGCAATCAAGAGTCGGTGCTGCTAAATCAACCAGTTTCCATCATTGATTTCTCTTTATAACCAAATTGTGACTTTATCCACAATTTTCCATTTTGAAGCCTATTGTGGCTGCCATCTTGGATTGATAGTCAAAATGTCACCATTTCAAAATAACCACAAAAAGTGATTGTTAATCATCAATTAGTTAAATTCAATCTTTACATAGGGTCTCTTGGTTAGTGTTTAACTGGAGATTTTGATTAATCTTCCCTATATTTCCCAAAAGATGCATTGTTCATACATATGATAAGGACTCAAAAACTTGTGTCAGTAATGACCATTCTAGGTAGCATTTTGATTTTAATGGTGCCAATCAAAAAGCACCAATGACCCCCCCAACTTAGTAAAACCCTGTTCCAGACAATAGAGAACCTGTTTTAACATGTGTAAACAAAACAGTTGGTTGTTGTAAAAATATAACAGCAAAACCTGGACACCTTATATTTTTGTTGCGGCAAAAATGCATCTACTGACGGTTTTTAAAAGCTGGTAAAATTAAAAATAGTTTTACTCTACAAAATTCCCCCGTCGTAACCCGCCGCGTTATGATTTTCTGCCCCGCGTTGGGATGCTGATGAAATCCCTAAAAAGTTCATTATTTGTATTTAAAGAAAATGTCCAGGTTATTTTCTTTGTGATCACATCTTGGTGATGATGTGATTTTTAATTAGATTTAAACCAAAAAGTAAGAACAGTTGCAAAATATTTTTTAAATATAGGGTGGTCTTTTGACACAACATTGTAGGTATTGGAGCACGCTGAAGGTTTTGGTGAAAATGGCTGTTACTGCAAAATTACGAATAATGAATAATGAAAAATAAATAGTTGCCTCATTATGATTGCAACAAAATGTGAGGAGACATAACATTGACTTTCATGGGCTTTACCCTTCAAGCGCTTTACAACATTGTGTGACATAATACTGACAAATTTGGCTCAGAGCCTATAATAAGCATTTTAAGAATAACAACCAATAAGATGATAAGTGAAGGCTACATTACACTGTTGTTACATATTTGGAATGTTACAATCACAAGAAAAATCCTGCCCAAAATGTGACAGCAAAATAATATTAAACATACAATGATTGTGGGCTAACTTGCCCTGGGGATGATGACATAATCTTGCTCCGACTCGTAAACAAATAAGAAATCCTATTGACTCTCTTAAAAGTGACCATTGATATTTATAATTTGTCTTGGATATAAATAAATGGGAGATACACTGGTCCTTCCAGTATGAAACTAGGGATGAAAAAATACGCACGCAGCTGATTGCGATCATACATTAGTTGCTTAACAATCCTCATAGCCTCATAGGTCAAAGAAAGTCTTGGACACACTTTAGTTTGACAAAGTTACCTTTCCCATGATTCTAGATTTTGATTCCAGGTCATTGAAAAGATTGATTTAAACCCCACAGAGCTACATTACAAAAAACATTGTGATTAGAGGGCATAAAAAAAACAGTGCTACTTTAGTTGACTCCTACCATCTATTTACAGTATCTCTGATTTGGCTTATTGCGTGATACAGTCCCGAATTATAACTTCAAGTAACCAATCATGTAACCTTCTAAAGATGTTCTTACCATGTCTCGATTGTTTTTTTTAGGGTTAATACATCATATAACCCAAGTAGACAAATAAAATCTTGCTGCGACAACGTTTCTCTATCCAAAATTATGATTGTTTTTATCAACATATTACAGAACTGCATTGGAATTTGCATAGAAATGAGTCTAATCAAGACATGTGCTATTCCATTGTGAATCTACACTCCCCCTTTGGGTAACTTAATTGTTATTAAGTTATCAGAGGAGGAGCGGTGTGGATTTCAAGGCAGTTACCCAATACACTATTCCATTTGGAATCTACACTCCCAAGTTGGGTAATAATTGTGTCTGACTTAAACAGAGAGGATGGGGATTTCAAATGCAGTATCACTGACACTATTCCATTTGGATCTACACTCCCTCGTAAGTAACTTATGTAGTCTTAAACAGGAGGGTTGGATTTTCAAATTGTAGTTACTCAATACACTATCCATTTGGAATCTACATTCCCAGTGAGAAACTTAATCACGGTTTTAGCTCTCACTTCAAAAACGGGTTGAAATATAGCGCGAAAATTTACCGAAACTTTCTATCCAGCTGAAAAATTATTAGACTTAAATCGAGCCACCCCTTTGGCTATGGTTCGTTGATTTTTAAAAAAATATTATCAGCGATGACTTCCGTTAGGGGGGCTCTAAGGGGGGGGTACATGGAGCCCCACTAATTAACTCATATGGCTCTTATCGATTTTAATTTTTTTTGGTAAAAAGAAACGCATTTAAAGTCAGATAAATTTCGCCGCCGAAAAAATCCCACGCGTTAAAGCGGCCAGTGAGCGCGAAAACAATTTTGGGGGGTCCATAGGAACCAGCCCCTTTGAGGTCACTAAGTGTTAATTGGGGGCCAGCAGAAGGCCTTAACTCTTAAATACATTTGTTTAGTAAATTTAGGCCACTGTTTCTTAACTCTTCAAATCTACTCTTGCCAGATATGCTGACGTATTTCATAGCAAACAAATTGACCGGCATTACATATACACTAATTCTTTGGTTAGCATTTTAGCTTTATTCCAACTCCTTATAACATTGTGTCGTTGTATCAAAAATGTTATCAAATATTGGAACAATTGGATTGCCTCAAATTTACTGTCAATTGCATTACTGCAGAAAAACCAACCAGTCTACTCATATATACAATCATGTGGTGAATTGAAGTTGGCTCATCAATGAGTATCCATTCATACCATCATCATCAATTTATTTTCCTATTCAGCTATGTCAGTCCACTAAAGGGTGAATTGGAAGTTTTAAATTCTTGATTCTTTCCCTGAATTGCTGAGAGTGTTCTAGGCCAGTAAACATGAATAAGATTGATCCTTCCCGTCTCAGTTCTAGAATTTTTATGTGGAAAAACGAATTTTAAAGGCAAAATGATTTTTTAAGGCAATGAATTTTTAAAGGTAAAAAAATTAGATTAAAAATCCAGGGAAAAATAAAGGGGGGGAAGGAATAAGTGAATGAAAGGCGTAACCGGGGGCGTAACTCAGGGCGGCATCACTCTGCATAGAGTAAGAAACCAGAGAATGATGTGTACTTGCGATGGTCACTGTACAGCTGTCATACTGAGGTAACAACTTGAAGCACACTTGATTAACCTACGCCAACTTGAAGTATGCCTATGTTGCTAGATTGCTGAAAGTAAGGACTGACATCAGAGTCTTTATGTGTGCTTAGCGGACCTGTGCACCAGTCTTTTAAAGAGCACTAATAGATGCTGATTCTGATGATTTTCTAGCCATAGTATAAACATGAAAACATAAGTGCTGGTATTGACATGTAAAATTTAGGGTTTTCCATATTGTAATGATGACCCTAGGTTTGCCGTTATAGTCAAATGTCAGGAATGTCTCTGTTAGCCAGTTTGTGAATAGTTTTGTAAACAGGAAACATGACGATTTTATAACTGCGGAGGTCTCCTTTTTGCTTCCTTTGGGTCCACAGGTCCAGGCTGTCCATCTGTACCCTTTTGTCACCATCGGCACTGGCCCTGCCTTCCATTCCCCCACCATAGGCCCCCCATGGCGGACAGGTGGAACATTCACAGGAACTCCAATTGATCCTACCTCCCCTTTCATTCCTCATCTCGCTTTCAAGCCGTCTAGTACGCTAAGCCGTGGGAGCCTGGGATTCCTGCTTAGCCGGTACTCTGGCTTAAGCCTGCCGGATTTTCTTAGCTGATCAGTAATATTGTGCATGCATTTGTGTTGGGTTGGCTTCATATATGGTAGTACTGATGACAGTGTCAATGAATGAAGAGCTAGATGAAAAATGGAGTCAATGTTGCCATGTTAGAAACCTAGGACAGGGAAAAAAATGAAAAAGAAACACAACCAATTAGACGGGATATTTGATGACAAGCTCTCTAGAGTAGCATTCTATTCACTTAGGGGGTTAATTGGAGGTCAGGGCTGTGTACTCACATGTTAGTCTTTGGTCCAGTGTCTTTGGAGCAAGTTTGGTGATTTGTAGCACCCTATTGCAGCAGAATATCATTTTATAGCATTTAACCTAATGGGTCAAAGGTCGCATATGGTCATTAGAGGTGAATCTGTGTATGCCTCAGCCATGGTTCTTTGACCAAGTATATATATGACATATAAGACGTTCTCTGAAGATTTGATGATGCCAGGAGGACCTTGAACGACCTTTGAAAATGTCTTGTTTCAAATGTTGACTACACCCATCAGGTTGCATGACCTTACAACCATATGTAGTTATTTGATCTTGGATGACCCCACTTGATGTGGAAATGACCTAAATTTGGTAACGAATGTTGACCACACCCACCAAGTGTCATGGACCCATACAACCTTTGCAGTGATTTCACACTTTGGGTGACCTTGGATGAACC
>JAMKCH010036491.1:0-24160 GCA_023653785.1 Ophioderma brevispina | reverse complement strand
AGGACTTAGGTATTGTCAACCAATAAAGAAAGATTGCCTTATTTGTTTTTCAAATTCTTACCATCACTGTTCCAATAAGTAGATCTTTTGTAGGCTTTGTTTTTACCATTGATATTGTGGTAGTATTTTAAAATATTTATAAGGGGGGTAACCCTTCCCCGCGGTGAACTTTGATGGTCGATTTAGACAACAGTCTCAAAAATGATTTGGCATCATGTTTGTAACATCATCGTTACCAATGATCTCTAGTTTTCGAAATGTATGTCATTTAGCTCTGGTTGCCATAGTATCTGAGAAAGGCCTGTGTTTAGCGAAAAACTGGAACAAACAGAACCATCTTAACAAAACTCGAACTAGCACAAACCATATTTTGGGTGGAAGATAATGAGTACAAAATGCACAAACCATTAAGCAGGGGCGGATTTTTTTACCATGGTAACCGTGTATCGACCAACACGTAAATTGATGCGTATTCAAATTTGGGAAATCAAAATTACAAATCCTGGGCTTTAACAACCATTTTGTAAATCTATTTGTGTACCATGTGTACTCATTTGCATGATTACACGATAGTTTGTTTTTCTAGTCACGTTTGTTCCCGTTTTGCAAAGATGCGTAATTAATTAAAAAAACTAATTCGATTGATAAACATTCCGTTAAAGCAATAATGGCACATATAATGGCACATTTTTGAAGAGCGCCAACCAAATTTCATTTAATGGAAATTTTTTTGCACAGTTGTTTTGGTAATTGTCTAGTACACTATACCTGCGAAAGGCAATACAAAAGAAATGCCGTTATTGTCATAAAAGAACGATTTTGTAAAATTACACGTATGGGCCACGCTTTGGCAACCAGTTCAAAGTTGATAACTTTGCTCTAAGGTACATTGAACTTTCAAGAGTCGTAAATGATCGTAACAATTTCATATTTTTTCACAACATTTTTAACAATTACGGTCACAAAATCACCCAAAATGCAAGCTTATTTTACAGTCGTGCTCCACAAAGGACATGAAGGATTTGATGGGGTTTTGGTATTTTTAAAATAATTTTTCCTATTTGGGACAACAACTTGCCGAAAAATATATGGAATGGAGTGTACTATGCACTTCCAAAAACAAATACAGGGCCAGGGTCACAACATCCGGTGAATACAAAAGTTTTGTGGACAGCTTTTTGGCCGCTGAGGGTAGGCCTCCGGGCGACCGCTCTATTCGCTTGGGTTTTGACCGACTTTTCAAATAGCAGTGTGCAGAAAAATATTCGTGCCGCTTAAATCCTCTAAACATTACAGGATTGAAAGTTATGAAAAGTTTGCATTTTTACCGTATATGAAATGTACTCACTAAGATAGGCCCAGCGAAAAAACCAAGAAGTACATTTACAAAAGATATTAATGTTCAAAAGCGTTAGAGAAATACAAAGCGATCATACTTCACACATGAGTCGCATCGTGAGCGGTTGCACTAAAAACACACGACGGCGGTAAACTTAAATTAAAAACATTGAATAAGAGGGCCTGGTCGTAACAGGCACAGGGAAGTGCGGCCAGAAATACCCAATTAGACTCGCAATGGAGAACGTGCTGTCACGTTAAAACGAAATATTGCCGAAAAAATTATGAAGTTAGTATATGTTGTCAAGGAATATTTTTTATTTGTAATTTTTTAAAGTGATTTGCTGGTTAACAGCGTCTTGAATCGTTATGAGTGCAGTGAATTAATTACACGGATGGATGCTTAAAAGGGGAGGATGGCCCCGAAAGGTGATATTTACGATTCAATACGTTGGACTTTGGAATGAAGATTAAGATGTCATGAAGGAACGAATGTTCTAAGTGTGTATCGAATTGAAAAAAAAAATAGTGCAATGGCGTGGATGAACCTTTTTGAAAACATTTTGAAAAATTTAAGTCTTTGGGTTACAGCGTAAAATTTTTGAAGAAAATAAAATGAAGTCATTGGTTGACAATGTTGCTGAACATGGGAGCTTTACATTTTGGGGGAAAGGGCTTCATAATATTAAAACAAAATGGTATTGTCACGTTGGTACGTGTGTTGTGTGCGAATCCATGTACATACTTTACGCAGGTCGGCATGCAAAATATCCGGAATTGATTCTTCCAGTTCTGCTGGCCACTCTTGGTGAGTCTGCAGTGGTCAATCTTGTGCCGTCGGGTAAAGTTATAGCGTTGATTGTTTCCCGACTAAGGTTGTAGTATGTTCTATAGTAGGGTTCCTGTTGATTGGTCACATTTTTCCTTAAAATCGTAAATGTAAGGGGATATGAAGCCCCTATTCACTATGTGTTAAATATTTACGTTTCATGTTGGCTCGGCTAAGTATGTGAAAAAGTCACAGAAGTAAACTTGAAAAAACTCCCAGAAAAGGTCATCTTATTTATTCCCTTCCCCTACCTTTTACATGGATATCTCCTGGAATCGCCCTTTCCTTTTAAAAAAAGGAATTTTATCTTTAGTTAAAGACCGGAGTCACTTTATAGATGGCGGCAAAGAGATATAGATCACAGTCGGTTCGCGGGATATGCACATGTATACACATCGAGTGCCGAGCTTTTGTCGAGATGAATTGGTAATTGAATTAGGTAATTGTGGTTTTCGCTTGGTGGTCCTATTATACTAGTAGAGGTAGATTACAAATTTTTTAAACGAGTCGTGATAGTGGATTTCTCTTTGCTTTTTGGCTCCTGAAAAAGAATCTAGCAAGCTTTTTCACTTGACAGGATAAATTTGGTTCTATGGATTCAAGTTTTGTACATTAAAGTCAATGGGATTTTGAGGTTGATTTTGAGGTTGGTTAAATTCAGTTTACGTGCAAATATTTGCCACATACAAAATAATGACAACCTATGTAAAATGCACGTTTGTATAGGTATAGTGCATCCCTTTGTAAAACCATAATTTCCAAACTAGCCTAATATAGTCTGATTGTCTAGAATAAAGAACAAAGGTGTTTACCTTGCAGAGAGCGTTATAGTCACTCCTTAGCACAGCGGCTCAAATTTCACCTACTGGTTTAATTATTTATAGAAACAGGAATACACCCCTTTACACACAAGGAGTTGCCTGCGAGGGTGTATGGAAGTAAATCCCACAATGCATCAGTTGAGACATTTCACCTCAACAGGGTGGTCATGTTGATACCACAAAATTCTTATTCTTAAACACATAAAAAATCCTGACTTTTATGCTCATTTTCACCCACAAAGCATTAGTATGAAGGAATTTTGTAGCCTGATTAGAATGCCTGTGGTCTTTAATTTTTGGACCACTTTTTACACTAAGTACTGACACAAGTTCTGTACAGTTACAGTATAGGCCATTTGCAATGCATCGTGGGATCGATTCAAAACACCCTATGAGTTGCCTGCTACTATTAGGTTAATAATAGACCACACAGCACATGATGGTATTGAAAACACCCACGTACCATTCAAAGGATTAGCAAGGCTGGACTACACAAAAGATTCTTCAATTTTCACTAAAACAAACTAGGTTTTGTTTTGGTTGTTCTGTTGATTGCCTTGCCTCAAGCTGAAGAGAGTTAGGGAACAATATATTTTCTGCCTTTGAGAATTAAATTTGCTATTATTTCTTTTGACAATTATTTGCCCTTAACCTATATAAAGTACCTATTGGTGAGTTTCTAGCAAAATCCAGGATGAAGATTGTTTGTTTTTTGCTTTTCCAAAAGTAGCATAAAAGCCCTATAGACTTCATGTACAAAATTGAAACTCCACGGAACCAACCTAAAATTTATCTTGAGTAAAAAAGCTTGTCTGTTTCATTTTCAGGAGCCAAAATGGTCATAGAATATGCTCGTTTACAAAAGATTTGTAAAAAAGTTCATACTTGCCCACCCTAACTACTAGTCCATGATAAAATGCAGGGGGGAAGCCCATTCAAACCCAGTCGTTGGTTCCGTGCTGGGTCGCTGACATTTCTGAATATTGCAGCGGAATAATTCTTAGTTTGGGTGCTGGTATAAACACATAAACTAATGTCAATTCGATCAACAACCCGCCAAAATATCAGTTTGTGTGGCTGCCTGGGTTGCTATTAGTTGGTTAAATTTTTCCTACCCAGGCCACACAACGAATGAAATGACACGTCAGTCGTCTTGATTTCAAAATAAACCGCCTCAATGAATACATCTTTTCACCTAAGCGCGCATTGCATTATGAGAAAAAAGAGTATCTGAGCACAATGATCCAGGTGCACTATTAATACACCTGGCCACCTCTAACACATACATCAATTTGTATCACTACCTATTAGTGTATATGCAAAGCGGCACCCACAGTATGTGGAAGAAGCGGAGGCAGCCATTGCTTTCTATTGTTGGTACTCTATGTTTTTTTTTTTGTTTTTTTTTTGTGGTCGGCAAAACATGCGAGACGATGAATTTCTAAAGATTACGTAACGTTTTGCCTCTCTATCTATATAGAACCTCTTTGATAAAATGCATGCGTTAAAATAACCGCACGTATAAAATTTATACACGGATTTGAAGCCAGCCACTTACAGATTATGTTAGCATATCAATGCTCAGGCTGGTAACAGAAATACTAAGAAAAGAATTTCGATTTTGATTATCCCTATAATCATTAAATATGCCTTCTACCTGCGTGAAGGAATGAAATGTGTCCACCGTATTATTTTAATTTAAAATAAAGCTATAACAATTTATGTTTTCACGAGGGTGGTCCATACAAACATGTGATTAGGAGCGCTGAAGGCATATCTCGTGTACAATGTTTTTTTTTTATATCAGTGTAGTCCTTCTAGAAACACTATGCATTGAGACCCCGTATATTGAAACCATGTCTAAGGGTCTCAATACATGGAGTGCTTTTATATAGGAGGACTATATCAGTACTACTAAGTCCAACCAAAGATGTATTACTCACTACTACGTGGGCATAAAAAAAATACTGGGACAGGAGATACACAATGTCGGTTGCCAGACGTCTTTTTTCTAGAATGGCAATGGAGGAAATTTGCCCCAAATCGATTTTTTTTTTTTTTGCTAACATTTGTGATTTTTGTGCTCAAAGTCGCTGATTTTCTATCAAAATTCCCCCTCCGGGCCCCCCTGCGCCGCAGTGGGATACGCACACCTCATTTAAGCTCAAACGAGTTCCGCCTGGTAACACGCAGGCCACGCGCGTGTGTCCGTTCTTGGTCAACAATTATTAATCAGACGGTAAAACAAACATCTTCGTGAAACACCCTTAAATAATTATTTTAGGGAGCTCATTAAATAATACGTTTATGTTAATTTTACAGCTGTTTTCGTTGGAGCTCTTACAAAGGTAATTGATAGTCGAATCCTGGTAGTAGCTGGTGGAACCATATCCGGATTAGCACTTTTCTTTGCTTCTCTTGCAACTAGGGTTGAGTTACTTGTACTTTTTATGTCAATAAGTGGTAAGTTACATTTTATCTTGAAATACCCCAACAAATATTTGGCTTGAAAAATCTGGTCCACATATTTTAAGATTTCTACTCCAAAAAGTCCTTGGTTTTGAGATATGGAAAATAATAACTAAACGTGATCAAACACCTACAAAAGTGTCTACTGTGATAAATTGTGATAAAAGCCTATGGCAAAAGGTGCATGTATGGAAACACAGGGGTAAACAATTGTAATTTCTCAGATTAAAGCTTAAAGTATCTCAAATTATTTGTAAAATCATGGGTATTACATGGGTATGTATTTGTTTACCATACCGTGGACCACAGCTGGTTAACTAATTACAATAATAAGAATAATTACAACAATCTTGATCTAGTGTCAAATCATGGACCTAGTAGTAGTAGGGTTATAAACGAGAAACCCATTCTAAAAGTTTGGGGAAGAAAGTTTGAAGATGCTCTTCTATAGTTTGAAGGGTGCTGAATCAGAATGTTTGGGTCCAACCTCTGGGAAATGTGGGGAACTTTGTAAAATAAGGGGGTAAAATTAGTACAGGGGTAAATTTGAAATCAAGTCAAATTGTGTTTAAATGTACACCATTGTATTTGTCTGATTATAAGGATTAAAAAGGTATTGTTTGTATAGGTTCTGACCTTTAGTTACACGGCCACAGCCCTGATAGGGTTCAAGGTCATTCTGGGCCAAAAAAATCCAGTGCTCAGATTTTGTTGAAACTGGTGTGAAAGCAGATATAGTCCGGTGGGAGCCACAGTCCGGGGCTCCGTAGACGATAACGGAATATAAGCGTGATGAAAAAACAATGTTGCGTGTAAAGAGTCAACTGAATCGATTGCCCATATTGTTCACCAGTGTTACCGGACTATGAGTACGCCGGACCATAATACTTCTACACCGGTGTCAAATTATTGCCCTGGTCATACTGAAGCAGAAAAATATTTCAATTCTTTTGGGTGACAGAGGTTGGACCCAAACAATTCAGCACCCTTCAAACTATAGAAAAATATCTTCAAACCTTCTTCCCCAAACTTTTAAAATGTGATTATCGTTTATAACCCTACTAAAGATAAGAGGACCTACAATGCGAAAGCCACAAATTACCTAAACCAATTACCCGTTCATCTCGACAAAAAACCAGGCACTCGATGTCTTTTGTTGTGCATACACCGCGACGGCATTTGCCGCCATCGATGCAGTAACAGCGGTGTAAACTGTCCACAATACTTTGTAGTTTCACCGGATGTTGTGACCCCGTGCTGTAGGGGTCTTTGGAACACGCGTAGTACACTCAGTTTCCATGGTTTTATTGAAAGTTGATGCCAACAAATAAAGGAGACATTCCTTCAGAAAATGCCGAAAACCGCATCAAAATCCGTTGTTTCTTTGTTGAGCTACAACTACCGAAAATAAGCTTGCATTTTGGGTGATATTGTGACCCGTAATTGTTAAACATCTGGTGTAAATGTTCCGACCACTTCCGACTCTTAAGATTTGGTGGTATGAAAGTTCAGTGTACCTTGTAACAAACTGTAATGTCTGAATTTGTGCCCAAGCGTGCCCCTTCATGTAATTCCAACTCAAAACCCAACAAATCGTAGTAGTTATAACTTCCGGCTAATAATTAAGAAGTCGGCTAAAGAATTAAGAGTTGGTTTTATGAAATTTCAGTGTACCTTGTAACAAATTTCAATGTCTGAATTTGTGCCCACGTGTGTCCTTCATGTAATTTTAATTTAGCTCAAAACACACACCAAATTGTAGTAGCTTTAATATTCGGTTAGGTTAAATTTGTTGTTGTTGTGGCTATTGGTAGCGTAAGTGATAGTTAATATGAATTCTGGCCCGAACTCTTGCTCCAGGAGCACATTTTCAACTCGTCTCGTAGTGGCGCTATTCATGATAATGTGTGCGCTTTGTTCTGTTAAAGTATTTATTTGAGTATTACAACAGTAGGACTTTCTGTCGGCTTGGATTGCGGGGCGAGCGTTCGTATCCGATCGCCTTGTGATCGAAAGGTCGTGGGATCAAATCCCACTCTTGACACAAAAAAAATATTGTATTATTAAGGTTAGAGATTGCAAAGAAAACAATTCGGAGTTGGCGAGGGAAGTAGAAAATAGTGTATAGCTGCTTTATGATAATCAACTGGTTATTGTCCTGGACCATGATTTCGGGCACGAATCTCACACGTGTGAGATGGCTTATCAACTCTGCTGAGAGGGTGTTTATCGCATTAGCTTAAGTCGGTAAATGGGATCATGGTGGGATTTAATAACAAAAGGCGGCACCCTGATATGGTCTTTGAAGCTAGTATGTTGTGGGTCCTCTTATCTCCTATGTCTTTCATGGTCAAATGCAGCTTGCCGAGGGCCTCTTGGCGCTTCACATCGAAAAAAAAACAAAATACAAATTCAAGATAAAATTTCAATGTAAATACAAATTTCACATATATCAAATTACACACAAAGAACATCCAGTTAAAATTCAAAAAATATTGTGAACCAAGAACCAAGGAAAATATAACCCAGTACTAGGTGTCTCCCCATACTAAGAACATAAGGGGGATACGCCTCAATCGTCAGCTGTGATGATCTGTGTATATGTCAGCATCGGTGAAATCTTTCCTGGATTCAGATGCTTCTACCCTACCTAATCTGAAGAAATATGAAGAGCATGCATATCAAGAGCCAACAATGGATGTCTTGATACGTGATTTGAAAGTATACTGACTGTACTAAGCTGTTAGGAGTTTATTCAGCATCCCGCACTGTTATGCTGCAGAGTCTTCGAGAGACCAATAGAACCTTGTCGTCTTGTGCTGCAAGACAACGTTATCTTCAAGAAAACGATTTCTACGGACTTATTATTGTGGAACTTAACCCTATTAAAGAGCCGGGCTTTTTGGACCCATCTCACCGCCGGGGGCGGATTCCCCCCCCCCCCAGTATCTTGGAAACGGATTGATGAACTATCATATCGTCACGAATCTTCCAAACAGGCCAATCGACCAAAAGTCACATTTCGAGATATCGGCGTTTGAAATTTTAGAGAATCATGAACTTGCATATCTAGAATTCGAAACATTTTAGGAAAATGATTTTATGTGTGCATAGTGGACATTGAAACGTTCTTCATTTTAAAAAACGCTTTCAATTCAAGTATCCTTTGTTTTCCTTGTCAAATTTAATTATAAAGTGATTGGTCTGTTTGCAAAAATTAAAAACGTCCTCAGTTTATATTGGCGTACTCAAAAAGAGTCGATCGATCGCCTCAGACGGTGGTATTGAACATGTTAAACATACGTTTGACTGCTGAGGGAGCTATAAATGACTATGCTTTTGTATGATTTTTAGCAGTCATCATCTCTTACAGGCAAAATATGCCAATGAAGCTAGAAAAGAGGACTGATGAGATTCTATTTTTTTCAATTTGTAATTAGAATTGATTAATCAAACTTAATATTAATGTACAATATAATTACATCAAGCTATAAATATATTAATTTGAATGGAAACCTGTAAAAGCTGTATTTTACGGGGTTTTATTAGCAGAATTGCTGCCAGAATTTTCTTGTAAAATGTATAGTATTTTTCCTGTAAACCGAAGTACTTAATAGTATAATTGAAAATTCACAATAATGTACGATAATGTTGATACTCGAAAAAATCGAATAAAAACTCCAGTTGTAGTCGCTTTATACGCCTAGTAAATTGGACATAAAATTTACAGCATTTTGCTGTATTTCCAAATTGCAGCATCGGCCTACATGTGTAAGCACACTAAGGACATCCAAAGTGTATGTCTAACGTTTGAAACCCTGGGTTTGTCTTATTGGACGTAATAACTTGTGTTAGAAGAAGTAGTGAAAATAAATTACTACATTAGTGCTTGTTTGTGACCTTTCTGGTGTTACAGATTGTCTTGTTGTTGTTATAACTTTGAATTACTAACATAGCTGATTTGAATCTTTTTTACTTAAAGAGACACTGGCACATTTGAAAAATAGTGCGCCCTCAAGATTTTTCAAAATCGATATTTTTGCATGGTTGTAAAGCTTTTATATACAAAAGCCCTCACCCGAAATGATTAAGACCAAATCAGCTTCCTTATGGGTAAACAGAACGATTTTATAATTTAGCTCGCCGGCGACGTTAAATTCAGCAGACGACGAAAATGGCGTTTAACACAAGATCACGCACGCCGTATGCATGTTTCCCACGCGATGCACACTGTTTGATCGGTCTATAACCTTTGTGGTTTAAATATCAATGAGTACGAGTCAAAAATATTCAAGTAATATACACATTTGTTGATAAAAGTTATGGACAACTTAAACGTTGGCCTAGAAATTACCTGGATGTCTTTATCCTCATATCAATGTCCCTATCTGTTTTGGGGTTTGTTATTTTTATGTGTAAAACATATCTCTGTTCTTCCAATGGCCTAGACTATCATTTCAGAGCAAATTGAAGAAATTTCATATTTTGTGAAAATGTGCCAGTGCCGCTTTAATTACAGCTTCAACAATCGATTTCCAGCAACAGGTGTAAACTGAGTAATTGTTACTATTTTTTGCACAATTTACCGTAACTTAATACATGTATGTTTGTGTTAACATTTCTCAAAAGAAATAAGGGTATTTTTGTGAAATTATTCTCATGAAACGTATAGTTGTATCATTACAAAATAAAATTAACCTTTAGATATTATGTTTAAAAACAATAAAAAAATAAAATAAAACTCAACTGGCGCGATTCAAAACTGAAGGCTCCTTAAGGCGTCGCTTAGACAGTCAAGACATCTTACAATCTACGTCTAGTAAAGAACACAGCTAAAATGCATATTTTTGTTTAAACTTATACCACTACTAACATGCATCTTGTATTTGACGAAATCACGTGCGCTGTAAAAATCACAGTGAACTTTACAATAAAAAGGACCAGAAAAAGACAATACATGGCCGAAATTTAAAAATCAAGCAAAATACTTTTTTTGTCTAATTTTCCAGGCCTATTATAACTAAATTTATAAGAGAGGCTCCTATTTGAACTTTGAATTATATCAACATTATTATGCACTATTATGTATTTTCAATTATAGGTTATTTACAGGAAAAATACTGAAAATCTTACAGGAAAACACTGGCAGCAATTCTGCCAACAAAATCCCATAAACTATAGCTTTTATAGTTTCATCCAAATTCACTTTATATTTTACATTTATTGCATTATGGTTTACCAAAATTAAAGGTCCATGGTCCGATCGCTAATAGCCTCGTTCCCTGGGACCCCAGATTTTCCTCCAAGTGCTCAAAATTTTGGTTATCAGAAGAAAGCTACTATTTTTCTCATTTACCATGTTAAATAGTATATTAGGGCTAAAGGATGTTTGGTTTGGATGTTATGAGCGAAAATATGTCCCATTTTGGTACTCTATGGGACTACAAAATAATGTTTTTAGCTCTCAATTCAAAACGGGTTGAAATATCGGCGCGAAACTTTACAGACAGGGTTTTGGGGTGAAGGCCATACTATCAAGATTATTTATAGACTTATATATGCACCGTAAAATGTTGGTTTACATTTGTGGATAGGCCTACTAAGTTAGTGTGTTGGTCAGTGTTTTTTATTTTCAACACATTCACAATTCGCCATATATATATATATTTATCAGTGTTTTGATTGAATCAATTTTACAGTATACTGTAATTTTCACAGTAATTATTTGGCAGAATTGCTGTCAGTAAAATACTGCAAAAATGTATATTTTTTAGTGTGGCAAAATCGTTTCAGATACAGCTACACACATTGTACTAATATAAACTTCGACTAGACTTATATAGGCTACCCAGTGTTGATCGAGAGAGGAGATGAATCTCGCAATATCCCATTGATCGATAGGTCACGTTATAAGCTGTCGTACGGTGGTTTTCAGGTACAGCAAACAGACGAATGCAGATTGGTCTGTTTGGAAGACTTTCATTTGGCGTTTGGGTATGATTTCCAAAAGTGAAAATCTATTATATCTACAAATTGGAATGTTATTTTGCTGAATATTTGGTATATGAAAAGAGCTTGTGATATAGTATCATAATATGCAAAAAACTTAATTTCGCCAAAATGGTCGATTGGTCTGTTTGGAAGACTCATGACGATATGTGTGGTTTCAATGGATAGCTATGACCCTCCCGAGTCCATTGATATACCTTGTATGACGTCACAGTGACGTCAAACATGACGTCATTCAAAAATGCGAAAAATCTAAAAAAATCGCAAAATTCATGGTTTTTCGCCATTTTGTCCAGCAAAAGTTTGATTTTTGGCCATGATGTGTGTCAAAGTATGCCCACACATGCTCTTACTACAAAAAAAATCAAATAAATAAGATAAAACATAGTGTAACTGTATCCTTAGCACAAAAACTGGATTTCTGCTGTTCCGTGTAATTTCAATGGGTAATAGCTTTTCTTCGCACGCAGTACGCGATTACGTAACGCCTCGTCATAACCGTAGGTTCGATTTTGTTCAAAATGGTCTTAAATCGAGCGCAAGGCTTCAAAGGAAAAAGTCATGTAGTTTCGGTGTGAAAAATAACAAATAGGTGAGATACGACAAAAAAATGTCGAGGGGGCGGATCCCGCCCCCCCCCCCTTAGGGTTAAGGCCCACGTGCACCAAATCGGGGTAAATTACTAGCTTAGTAAACCTTCCCGCTATTACTACTAGCAAACGTATGGGTAAGTTACTAGCGTGCTATATTAAAGTGGCGAGCTGAAGAGTAACTTCCGAGTAGTTACTCCCAAGTAAATAATAAAGGATAGATAACCTCGCTATACATTTAACATCATCTCCCACACCATCAAAGTTAAGGGAAATGAACAAGAGAAGTTGGTGTCTTTCAGATTCAGCAATTGTGAATGGGATTCCGTAAAATTGAAAACACTAGCACACGTGAATGTAAACACGTCCTCCGTAATGCGATTCAGTTCAGTTCACTTTATTAAAGTCGTAACCGATGATAAAAAACACAAAAAAGTACACTAACATGTACACTTAGTTCCATTGTGGTCCTTGAGCCTATACAGTGAAGTGGAGAACAATATATTAAACATGATATTAAATAATAATATTATTGCACATCGCACTGCTTAAATATGTACGCATCAAAATATCAATACCAAATTGCATAGCACCATATTCATGTAGAATCTAATATAAAAACAATATACCATATACCATTCCCACAAGATGTTTATTATTATAGAAACATTAATATTTTTTTTCAATATTATTATTTGACATATAATTTATGAAAAAATAACATACACATAAAAATCTGAAGTTGATGACAATAATAAAAGTAGCAAATTGGAGTTGATTGTGACAATTCTTCAACTTCAATGCACCTATTAATCAGCAAAATCACTATCTTTGTACCTAATAATGTAGCACATGTAAGCCTTAACATTAAAATCGCTCGCGACTTACAAGGCAGTTACTCTTGCTGTATAACAAGAATAACTGCCGAGTAAGAAACAATAAGATGTCGGTTAAATTACTAGTCTGGTAAAGTTACCCAGATTGGGCGCACGCAAAATCGCGAGATACCTCTCAACTTACAAGACTACAATCTTGGACAAAAGTGCTGGCACACTTTTTTTACCGTACGGTAAAATTGTACCGGAACCTGAAACCTGAAATTGTTTTACAGTGCGCCTAACAATAGTCAACATTGATTGGTGGGGAAGGGGGAGGTTTTAGTGTTTAGCAAAAGCTTCAAGCTTCATACCAAAAAAGGTCAATTTCGAACCTTCAAAAATGGCCGAATTATGTTATTGTAAGAGAAAATTTCCACAAGGTGTACCAACTACTTTTGACCAAGATTATAGTACCTTACTCGTCAGATACTCCGGTTTGATGCACGTGGGCGTAAATTTATAAGATACCATTTCGAAGTACCTCATTGAAATTAAAATTTATGTATCTATTAGAAAGCTTCAGGTATTGCTTAATAATGTTAAAAAAATGGTAAAAAAGATTTCTGACTTGAATTTGCATATTGGTTGTTTTGATATACATTTTAGATGCTTCAAGTTCATATTATAAAATAATAAACCTTGTATGAATTTTCCGTTCATATTATAAACTAATTTTATTTTTTTTCCATTGGCTCGCAGGTGGAGGTTTTGCCTTAGTGATTATTCCGTCAATTTTCCTTCTCTCGCAATACTTTCACAAACTCTACCCCCTAGCTTCAGGCGTGGTGTACGGTTGTGGAGCCCTGGGCATAATGGTGCTTGCACCTATAACTCAGGTCATTTTAGATACCTATGGATGGAGAAATACGGTACTTTTACAAAGTGGAATAATCTTTCATGTGGTTGCTTTTGGGTGCTTGTTTCGATCACCTGACTTGTTACAAGCATCCATATCAAAAGGAACTAACAATATCGACCAAGCATATACATTCTTGAAAGGTAATGACCGTGATAACAACGAGGCGTTTAGTTGGATGAGCCCGAATCCGCACATTTCGTCAAAATTGAAAAACAGCAAATTTGTTCAATTTCAGGTTTGGCTTTGTTCCGGAACATCTCCTTTCTGGCTATCAGTTTCATGATGGCGAGCGTTTGCGCCACATTTACGGGATGGCTTGTATATTTTATTCCTCATTGCTTAGTTAAAGGGATATCACCGTATGAAGCGACGTATTTGGCAAGTATTGCAGGATTTGCCTACTTCTTAGGGCATTTCATATACATTCCTTTCGTAACAAAATATAAAATAAGTGTACGGGGTACAATCTATTTATCTGGAATAGTGTCAGTAATTTCGATCATAGTGCATAGGTTTACTTCGACCTTCACGATGATTTCGATCTCAAGCGTCTTTTCCTGATTTGGAAATGGAACTAGCTTGCCACTGTGTGATGTTCACTTAAAATTGGTTGTTGAGCGAGATTTCTTGGCCCAGGCATTTGGATGGCGGATGGCTATTTCTGGCGTATTTCGGCTATTCGCTGGGTTCTTAGTTGGTAAGCTATAGAACATTATCATTGGTAGTTAGTATGGACCCTCTATATCAATGCTAGGTAGTTAGTACTCTCAAATTTGGGTAGACGTTTCATATAAAAGTCCCATGGATGCAAATGAGGTATTGCCATTCATTCCGTCAAGCGTAACGTTACTGGACAATGTCATACACCGCATGGAATCAGATGTAATACCTCATTTGCATCAATGGGACTTCTATATGAAACGTCTACCCAAATTTGGATGTCACTTTTTCAATAGGGGCCAATTAAAGGTTACACAGGTGTCAAACTTTTAAAATGATCCAATCAAGTTGAAATGTATGCCATATTGTCCATCACAATAACTACCTCGCATTGTTATAGAGGGTCCAAAAAGTAGTAATGTTAGAGGCATAAATCCCATATTTAAAAATACCCGTTGTTTTCGAACTAACAAAATTCATGTGATCTTGAACTATTAACGTCATGAAATGAGACATTTTCGAAAATTCATAATTCAAACGTCTAAACGTCTTTACCATGAATATTATTATGAAGTACACGAAGACATGAATTCCATATTGTTCATTTTAAAACAGACGCTGTTTTCGACCTTTCAAATACATGTGATCTTGAACTAATAACGTCGCCTCTTTTTTCTCTACCCGTTTATTACCAGGATGGATTTACGACAACAGTGGAAGTTTCGATGCCGGTGTGAAAGCAGATATAGTCCGGTGGGAGCCATAGTCCGGGGCTCCATAGACGATAACGGAATAAAGCGTGAAACTAATGTTGCGTAAAGAGTCAACTGAATCGATTGCCCTATTGTTCACCATTGTTCCCGGACTATGAGTACGCCGGACAATGGTTACTTCTACACCGGTTTCTACTTTTTAGGCACTCTACAAGCTGCAGGCCTTCTTGCTTCAGCAGCAGATCATTTACGATTGAAAATAAGCATGTAGATATTATTATATCTATGATGATGCAAATAAACGTCTTCGGCCGGCTTCGCGCATGCGTAGCTTCTAACAAAGATTGCCCGTTCCCACAGTAATCGTCATTAAAATTATAGTCTGATTTTTAGTTCCTGTCAGTAAACGCATATTGTCGATGGTACGACTTCATTTGAAGGGGATATGATCAAAAACTAAAAAGCCGTATTAACGGCCAGCCGAAATGCTCAATTTTGTTCAACAGAATAAAATGCTTGAACCCATTTTACATGAACTTTTTTATATCGAATATGTAAAGCCTTAATATTTTGTCAATACTGATTTGACATCGTCCAGCTTTGCCAAACTGTTCAAGGATGTGCTGCGTGAGCAACTTGACAAACACGCACCAAAAAGACCAAAGTCGTAATGGTTAAACCCAACGCACCATGGTATATAAACAACTTTCGGGGAGCAAGGCGAGTTAAAAGGAAGCTAGAGTGGAAAATGACAAAATATAACCTTCAAGTTTACAGAGAGCTTTTTTTTTTTTTTTTTTTTTTTTTAGGCGAAAATCCAATTTTGCGCTAAAAAACGTAGAAATATCGGATTTTCATGCGGTTTTCAGCTCTAAATGATGGAAATTGGCTAGTTTTACATAAACAAAGAGTTTTAGAGCCATACTGTGCATACTATTTTCAAAAATCCACCATAAAATATCCTTGGGTGGCAACCACCCCCCCTTACCCTTCGACATTGAAGACATACCCTAACCCCGGTGAAGGTGCTACCTTCACATTTTTTTCGCTAAAATGACCGGAAAGGATGAGAGAACGATTACCTAGAAGCTTTTTACGATTTTTTAGCGTTTTAGCGCACCGGAGCGAAGTTCGGTGGGGGGGGGTGGTAACCACCCCCCCCCCTTGGTAAGACGAGGGTTAAACCCAACGCACCATGGTATATAGACAACTTTCGGGGAGCAAGGCGAGTTAAAAGGAAGCTAGAGTGGAAAATGACAAAATATAACCTTCAAGTTTACAGAGAGCTTTTTAGTGCATGAGCTACGATAGCCCCCCATGCACCCCCAAGACCCTCCACGAGTGGTATCATTTTGTTCGTAGGACCATTCTGAATATTTTACATGTTACCAAAACAAAAGTTGGGATGCATTCAAGATGGCCACAGTTTTTCAAAATGGCCGCCAGTTAAAATTACTTTTGCCCATATCTCGATCTCTGAAGATCGCAGAGTGATAATTTTGGTGTCTATACCCAGGTTTTCATAGGCAAGGAATCTAATAAGCTAAAAAGTGGGGATGCATTCAAGATGGCCGCCGTTTTTTCAAAATGGCCGCCAGTTAAAATTACTTTTGCCCATATCTCGGTCTCTGAGGGTCGCAGAGTGATAATTTTGGTGTCTATACCCAGGTTTTCATAGGCAAGGAATCTAATAAGCTAAAAATAATACCCATAAGTCATTTCATTATGGCATCCATTTTCAATTTCAAAATGGCCGCCACTTAAATGCACTTTTGAACGTATCTCCATCTGTGGGACTTGAAGAAGGATAATGTTGATGTCTATACCCATGTTTTCATGGTCCAAAAAGCTAATATATTTACTTATATTACCCCAAATCATTTCATTATGACAAGATGAATACATTTTGTAAAAAATAGGCCCTACTTTTGCAAATAATAGACCCTACGCGATGTTTGAATGGTCAGGATCAAAATGTAACCACATAATCAACTAACCTCTGCGTTATTTCGTAATGGTCACAAGCAAAATTAATTTGCAATACCGTACTTAGTTTATACATTATATACCTTATATGCATTGTTCTATTACTGAACTTGAACAGTTTAACTGCTATCGCTGTCTTCACTCTCAGATGAAACTTGTGGAGATTCTATGTCATCTGATAAATCATTGCTATCGATGTCATCAAGACTTTCTACTTCGTTGAACAGAACTTCAGGGAGTATAGGTCCATCCACCCATAACGGTGCCAGAATACCACAATTGAATGTCCATCCATGTCCACCGGTGGAAGAGGGAACGTCTATAACAGCAACATCAGCCCGTCTCCAAATAGCGACTTGATAATTGACTCTGCGGATATGCTGCTCCAATATACCACGACACGGTGGTAACATGGCGAGGTCTACATTGCGACCGATGTCATCGCGACACTTCCTTGATGAGGGTACTGCGAAGGCTGTTAACACTTTTGGATCTTGGACGACCATAAATGGCACATGTGAATTCATCTAGGCCATTAAAGCAATATTAGCACATTTTTGAAGAGCGCCCCCAATTTTTCAAATATTTGGAGATTTTTACACGATTGCATTGGTAACTGGCTAGTAAACTATACCTGTGAATGGTTAAGCTCGAAAATGTCTATGTGTCACAAACGAAGGAATTTTGTACTACATGTAGAATAATTATTATCGGGGATCCCCGATAATAATACAACGGCTGCTGGAAACGGCCTTCCAATGTGAAATAGCCGGGAAATAGCGCCATGTACGTGTCTACGCTCATCCATTATATTAGTTGTTTTAATAGTTCAGGCAAGCCAAGTTAGAGGTTATTTTCTCGAGGTGGCACTATTTCATCATGGACGGACATAAACTTAGCATTTCCAGCTCTGCCGTTAAGTCCAATCTGGGATCCCAATTCTAATTACAAAATCGCTTATTTTGTGATAAATACGCATTTTTAGCATTCTCGTTCGCAGGTATAGTTTCCTAGACAATTACCAACGTACCTGTGCAAAAATATCAAATTTTGAAAATTGGGGGCGCTCTTCAAAAAATGTGCTAATATTGCTTTAAGCAGTTCATCTGTAACCTCCCATTGTTGTCCAAGCTTTGCTAGGATTGGTTGAAACTTGGGACCCTTCTGTAGCACTTTAATTGGCTTTACCTTGCCTCTTATTTCCCTTTGAAGGCACTGGCAGTGTCACAATGTGTGAATGCGTGTAAGGCCATCAAAGCTGTACAGTATTGTGGAGTAAGCCCATCTACCAGTTCAGTTACATTGATTAGTCGCTTGTTGTTGCCAGTCCCAGTGTCATACAGAATAGTGATGGTGAATCTAGAAGCAAAGTGGAGAATTATGAAAAATATGTCACTGTCTGGAGTACTAGTGCGAACTCTTGCATACTCATACCCCTGGTCTTGGGCATATTTGATGTACAGAATGACTCTTGTGTCAGTTTCCTCCTGAGTAGAGAACAATGCCGGAAGCTCTGTCTTCTTAGTGGTGCAACCGTCATGCGTTTCCAATAGGAATGCATGACCTTCTGCTATCGCGACTACTTTCCTAGACTGTAATAATTCTTCCTTTCAGTCATATTGCATCTTTACAACGTGTACAGAACTCAGCAGCGAGACTTGTCATTTTGACAAACCGATATGATCACGTTTCGCCTGTTCTGAACAATCTACTCTGGCTAACAGTTAAAGACCGCATCCGTTTCAAAATCTTACTCATTACCTATAAGATACGAAATGGTATGGCTCCCAAGTAACTCGAAGAACTTATCATGCAAGTATTTCTCTACGCTCATCAGTAAAAGGGTCTTCTTAGTGCTGGTCCACGAAGTAAGACTATTTATAGTTACCGGGCTTTCGCTTTTGCCATTGCAGCTCCCCGTATGTGGAACAGCCTCCCGGTGGATGTTAGAAATGTACCAACTGTTTCCACTTTTCAAACTAGACTGAAGACATATTTTTTTTTTTTCAGAGTGAGTTAGTTTGGGTGGCAAATTTGTCATATGCTGGACCTCTTTTTTAATAATTGAAATGTTAAAATCATAAGGTTTATATTTAATTTATATTGTATTTCATTTAATTATAGATTAAGATGTATTTTTGGTGTGTTTGTGTGTTTATGTACAGTGCTTTGATACTTTTGTGTAGCGCTTTATAAGTGCCAATTATTATTATTATCATTAATTGAATAGATTATTGTAAAGGCTGAGACACGTTATCGATTCCTTTGTTTGGAGTCAATCAAAGAATGGATAAAGTCTCACGAACATCGAGGCTGGGTGAAGAGAAGGATTAGGCCACGGAAATATTGTAGTTTGTTATGAGTGAACAAAACTCTAATGATTGGACCAAGCTGTCAAATATTATTTCTAAAACAAGACGAAAAAATTATCAGATTATCTAATATTCCTTAGTGACGTAAAAGAACTTTGATGAGTAATAATTAATTATTAGTATCATTTTCTTTTTGAGTTCTTTAGAGTTTGTTCAAGTCTGGTGCTTGCATGGAATTTATTCAATATTTTCTTCGTGGGAAAAGGGACAATTTTTAATCATAGCCTTAATTAGGCAGTTCGGTTACCTATTACGTAACCGGTGAACTACTGTGCTGAACGTGTGTGTGTGTGGTGCGTAGAGAGCAAACACATTCTACAGAAATCATCAACAATAAATTCCAAAATATGTTAATCCCAATGTCATTCCTGCTTAAATATGTTGTTACAGCATATCTTCCCTCTAACATTCTAAACTGGAATCGAAAAATAAGATGTGGGTTGGTAGCTATCGCGTGAGATTCCTCGATAAGTCATCTCGCAAAACTAGCAAGTTTTCGATCACCTTTCTACGCCCCATTGGAAACACATGAAAAACATAAATCACGCCGCTTGGCACCACTTTATTAGCATTTAAGTTGACTGACGGTGACTGACGGAATGTGTAAATTTGAGTGTTGCGACTGGCTACAGGCCTTCAGAGTGTGGGTTTTCGGAAAGTTCTGATGGCAAGCTACAGCTGGGTCTTTGTCGATTGTGAATCAGATGTTTGGTTGGTGATTTTTGAAAAACAATCCATTTTTTTCTCCACAACGGATATATTTCCAGAAAAAACAACAAAATGTGCTAGATTACCCATTGATCAAAGAATTTCTGTATTTTTTACAACGCAACTTGATCGCTAACAGCACTCCAAAAAGAAGACTAATATGAGTATGCATGAAGTGTCACCAAGAAACCAGCTTGTGTAATGCAAAAACTTGAAGTGGCAACCCTATTGCAAGTATGCGGTGCTCGCGTTGGCTGTGCCTGTCCTTTTTTGACAAGTTGTTATGTAAAGATCGCAATAGTTTTGTATCCAGTGAAATATGTTATGAAGTATTAATACATATATTTGACATTAAATCATCCGATTGTGCCATTATGTGTGGAGGATTAAAGGCCACTTTGGGTTCTGTTGCGAGGTATGGGCTTCGATGTATAAACATTTTAAACAAAATCCATTTCCATTCCATCATAAACCGCCAAAATTCGACACTTGTGTGATTAGACCTGCCCTAATAGCAGGTCCCTCAATTGCTTCTTGAAGTAATATCCTTAATAAATTACATTAAGGAACGGTAATTCTTGTACACCAGGGGGATAGGATTTCAATTTTTTCGGCGAAGAAGTAATAATAATACTGTTGTGTATCCATGCATAACTTCATATTTATAAAGAATTTAAACAGTTTGTTATGACATGAGGAGTGTCGAGTCTGATTACAAAGTTTGCATTTTCATGTACCCTCTTTCCGCGATTCCAAAGAATTAGTAAAAGGTGGCAAAAATCGATACAAGAGTCACTGCAAATCTCAAAACCTTTCTGGGTAAGTTTATAAATCATTACTATATGGATACAGTTCTTGTGTTTACCCTTCAACCGATAGGCCAAACCATTCTTTCTTTTCTTACTATTTATTTGTGAATCGTTGCTGCACGTATTGTATTTCTGTTAATTCGCAGATATATTTAAAAACCAATTTCACCTAAATGAATTTTCACTTACATTTAGATGGCTTTAAAGTAAGATGCATATATTTGGTAATATGGTTTATCTCGTTCATTTTTTTCGTTTGTCGGCGGTAATAATGCCGAAAATCATTTTCAAAAGTAATGCTAACACCGCTACCTTCCATGTTGTAACCACAAGTAGACCTATCCCTCGTGCTGTTTTAAAACCTGAATAATAGGGTAAATATTAAAAGAAAAATCATTCGAGATAGGGGGGTCCCCTTGAGACAGCCCTCATGTAAACGCAATGGGGATTCTCCAGCCAGGGTCCCTGACTGTACCTTCAAGGTTGTCAATACAGAGTTTGGATGTACGGGTACGTGCAAACAGACTGGGGTATGTTGTTTCTCTGGAGGGTATAAAACATGAAGAGATTGTGTTTCTAAGACCAAAGCATCCGCTAAATTAAAATAGGTCTGGAGTGTTCTTTTATTATGTTTCGCGTGACTTATGAGTGCCCTCAAAATTACTGTTCTGAGGCGACTGAGCTGCGCGGGAAGTCTCCTTCCTACCCCATACCTATCCTTTACAGAGATAACCCAAATGATTTGAACTTCAACGGGATATTGGACCTGACTGGTAAAAACGCCACATTGCTTGTGATTATTGGAATCGGAGGGAAACATAACGCAACTCTCAGTAGTTCTAAACTTCATATTGTCAAGATTATTTCTGTATATTCACTCTTTAAATTAGGACGCCATGGCTTACTCCGGTAAATTTTTACGGACGTGACCCCCGATATGACGTCACAAAATTTTAAATCCAAGCGCTCAGATTTGCGAGTGCGAGTCCTCGAAGAAAAATTTAAAAATCGAAATGAGAACTGAATTTCGGTTCGATTTATGTAACTTAACCACGTAATTAAGAATACTAAACCTTGATTCCAGGAGAAATTGGGTAAGATATAATTCCGTGCCCGAAAATGAAAGCTAAACACGCCCGAAATACGTACCAAAATGGGCGAACGTCGAGTCACGAACCAACAACAAAAACATATTTAGGCCCATGAGCATTCGCCATCTACAAATGCTACAGAGTTAGACTTGATGTACATAGTTTGTCTGAAAATCGTGAATTATGGCTGTTTAAGACAGCCATTCGCTGTTGTTGTTTTCGACCTGAAAGGTTGTTTGCATGCGAGAACAATGACACGCCCACATGGCGAAGAAGTGGATACGACCTCGCTGCAGAAAATGTTCTTTAAGCTAGAAGCAAAACGCGCATTTATTTTGTTTCTGGAAATTTCGGAGAAGAACCAATAGTTGGTTTAAGTTATTAGTTATTATATTGGGGAAATAGTATCGTTTTACAGAAAGAAATGCACTCTAAAGAGATAAAAAGTAAAAGTAATGATGACTGAAGTGAATGACTGCGATTGAAATCCCCAGTTTCTAGTGACCAATCATTAAGCCAATACGGGAATAACGCCATTGATCTCTAACACAGATCAGTGAATACAAGCCCGTGAACCCCATTCAAGTCTGTGCATATTGATTATTTCGTGAAGGAATAACTCAGTCGAACGGTCTCGTAAACTTGCAGTTGAAGGGGAAAAGACCCACGCAAAAATTCGCCTACTCCTTAAGACTGCCACCCGAATGAGATCAGGAAAATAATAAATTGAATATAATAACACTATAAACTAAATATTTAATCTTTTCTGGAGCTGGCCGCGTAACAGAGGTGATAAAATGAAGCCCCTTGGCAGGACTCGAACCCCTGATTTCCGCATTACTTGAATATTGCGCTTGCTAACTGAACTACCACGTGGTCACATATAAGAACTGAAGAAGCGATAGATCAACTCTATGTTATAGTTGCTCTATCTGTCAAATATCATTTTTGACAACGTGTTTTAAACTGTCATTTTCTAACAATTACGGTCATTGCCATCGATAAATCCCTACAGAAGATAAATATCCAAGAATTTTTATTTCCCTCATGCTAAAATGAGTCTTCTTTTGATAAATGCACATTCTCAGATACTAAAATGTCAACATTGCAAAATTCTGCTGAAGTTGACAGCATTGTCAGCTAAATTTGCCTTATATCGACGTGGAGAAAGCCGATTGTAAAAATTGTATATTTTAAACACAATATACATATCTAAGACTAATTCAAGAGTCGTGGGAATAATTGGCCCTCTCCGGTGTTAATAATTAATCAAATTAAAATTGCTAATGAAAACCGCGCGAAAAAATATGTTCCTCTACCCCCGAGTGCTCCTGCGCTCACCACAAGTTTCGAACCTAAAAATTGACTTTTACGCCTATATGGCGTCGTTTGGCGTTCCTACTGTAAGTGGTGGGATCAGAGATCATTGAAGGATTTTCTTATAACAATGCACGGCATGGATACTTTCGTCCTTTTTTACGCCTTCATGACGGCAGGTTTGCAAATGATTGATACCTGATGAAGTACTACTGATCCTATTATTGACAGCTATGCGAAGTGGGTGGAGTTTTTTGTGCTGTGTGGAAGGATTATTGCTATTTTATTGCTGGTTATTTTTTTGTAAGATATGCATTTTGGCTCTTTCTCCTTTTTTTAGTCTTTCCCTTAATATGATATTCCTCAGTACCTAGCTTTTTTTTTTGTTATTTTATGGGTTTATATTGCGTTAATTTTATGTTAACTTGCTCGATGTATTACTTACCGCCAAATATCCGATTTGCTCTATTATTTTGCTGTAAATGTATTGTTCTATGTATAATGTATGTATTATATATATATATATATATATATATCTCTCTATCTCACTCTCTCTCTCTCTCCGCTGCGTCTGTTCTCTGTGTCTCCTGCCTGTCCTCTTGCCTGCCTCTGTCGTATGTCTCTGCACTCCGCCTTTTTTCGTGTCCTGCCTTTTTTAATCTTTCTCCCCTTTCTTGGACTTGGTCTTGCCTTTCGTGCTCTGTTCCACTT
>JAMKCH010036490.1:0-15132 GCA_023653785.1 Ophioderma brevispina | reverse complement strand
TGGGTTTCAATGCTTTTTAGTGATTTATAGGAGTAGTGGGCTAAGTAAATACCCACCTTTTGACAAAAAAGTATTTTTGATTTTGCTGTTTTGTTGACAAGTCTAGGCGCTTAAAAACTGTGACAAAATCTAAACACTTACGGTTTACAGTGAGTGTGTAAAAAGGGTAGCTATAGGCCTAGGAATTTGCTTAATAACTAAACTGTTATTTCAATTTAAATACGTAGGCCTAAGTGTGTAGATCTGGTAAATTATGCTAATACATATTATTAGCATAATTTTATTGCAGTGATACGTAGGCTGAAGTGTGTAGATATGGTAAATTATGCAAATACATATTATTAGCATAATTTTATTGCAATAAAGGCATATGCCCCAATCTGAATAAAAAACTCAACTTTTATTTACTGAAGATATTGTAGCAATGGCTGGGGGAAAGGTGCATTTAACACGCGTCACATGCATGTGACTCTTCACAAATTTTAGGAACAGAGGTGGTCGTCAGCTTTATAAGAGAGCCTCCGCGACCCCATGCACCACCCCCGCTTTCTCCGCCTATGCATTGCAGATGCAACTATATAGGGTAAAGTGGGGTAATATGGACCCCCGGGGCATTATGGACCCCCCTTTTAACTTTGAACTAGGGATGGTAGGAGTGACCCATCTATTGGTACTTGAAAGAACATCATTCAACAACTGTAATTTGGTTATTAACGGAGGGATGTGTCCTGAAAGAAATATTTAAATTTAAAATTTTCAACACGTTTTCTTATTTATGTCATTGACATTTTAAAATATCCCTATTTTCTCTTGAGCCTCGATCTGGAGGTTGTTACCATGGCAACATGTAGTACTGACTTTACCCATGTATCAATACATGTATCAAATTCCTATCTCACATCTAATTACATTGTGTATGTGTGATCTGGGGGTAATATGGACACCCTATATCCCCATGTAGAAACTTTATGGGACGGGCCAATATGGACCATATGGGGTCCATATGTCCCGACTCTTATTGCCAATAACAAGGTGGTCCATACTGCCGACGATGGGCAATAGGGACCCTTTGCCAAACAAAAAAAAAATGATAGGCTATAGCTTTTATTTGGGTAGAGATGAATGAATATCTTGTGGTCTGTACCTGACCAAAGCTATCAATTGATAATGAAAGTTATTAAAGCGTAAAATAAAATCTTGAAAATACGATATTGCTTAAGGGGGGTCCCTATACCCCAGTGACCCTACCCTCATTTTCAGTCAAAGATATTGTTATACGGTGGTCGTCGTGACCCCGGTTTTAAATGGTTTCGAGAAATGTATACAACAACTTGATGATTCGTTGGTTTCATTTGTGCAACCTAAGCCGTGCACAATACTCCGGAGTCATTTTATTACAAAATTACTGATTTTACACAAAACAAACCTTGTTTTAGGCTTATTCATTTAAGACGTTGACTGGACATATGGTACAAAAGAGGGATACTTAAATTTCCCTCTGCATATGGACCCAGTTATAAAGAAGAAATAAACAAAACAAACAAACGTCTAAAACGGCCAAATTCAAAAATTCAAGTTTTGACAAAAAAATTATTTAGTTGTCCTATATGCAAATGGCACCAAATTCCCTTAGATTGTCAATTATTCGTGCGGGATTTACCCGAAAAAGGCTGAATTGAAAACGACCAATGCAACAGGATTTCGACTTCTTAAACTAGGGCCCTTATTAATTGGGGGTGGACTATATTATTACATTATGTGGTGTTATTGTTTAGTGCTCGATACAAGTCCCAATACACCAAGATTTTTTTTGTAGAAAATGGATTGTGTCAAGGTCACTCCTAAACGTAGGCCAATAAAGCCATTGAATTAACCATTTCGATAACTGTATTGTTTAAAGGTCATGCATGATCTCTAATATCCCCCACCGTCAGATTTTACCGGAGTTGTCAAATAGTGTAGTCTGAAGAAGAAAAGCTACCATTTTTCTTAGCTTCTGCTTCTCATATCAAAGAAGGATTATATATTGCCATGATTTTTTTGAAGGGGGCAAATCGGGTAAAGGTCATCAATCACAATAAATACAACAACTTATAAATAACGGGTCACCCCCTTTCAGGCAATATGGATTGAAAATCCGACGGTGAAAATCACATAATCTCTTAAAATAAAAGAGGGGGATTTCACTTATTACAGGCTCACTCACAAAAGATGTGAAATTTTTAAAACCACTTTGAAGATTTTGGCGGGTAAAATGTACTCTTGTAATTTAATAAAAATACTAAAATTTAATCATTTGTTAAAATTATCAAGAGAAAAATTCGTATGCCAAAAAATGTCATTGAAGATTGTGAAATTCAACAAGCGAATTCAAATTTTTTTTTAAAGTCACCCAATTTGATACTCGGGCGTCCACTTCGCGGCAATCAACCCCGGGGTCTATGCACCACGATAGAGGAAAACTGTTTTCCTTAACAAAAATATTTTTACCGAAAAAACCATTTTCGGTGAAAAAAATGCTTCTCTTTTATTGTGTATTATACTTTGCTATAGATGGCAAGACACACCTGTACAAAATAAAATAGTTTTCCCTTTAGCTAGTATTACATTTCAAAATCGATTTTAAACCTGCGAAAGCTGACTTTTTACCAATTTGATATAACGAGGTTAGTTAGAAAATTTTTCGATCGAAAAAACGGGTTTTTTCCAGCTTTCATCGATAAACCTGATTTTTCAGTCATAAAAAGACAAAAAAAAAATGTTTTGTTTCCGAGTGTGTGGTTCGATAGCACGCTTTTGATTTTTTTGAAATTTAAATTTTGTTGTTAGGTGTCTTCGGTTAAGAAACAAAGTTTTTGAAACAAAATCTCAAATTGAGAAACTGTGTTTATCATTGTTAAATTTCTATTGGTTTCCGCTTTTCACGAAAAGAAAAAAAAGTTTTCTTTTACTCTGCAAAATAGGTGGCATACACATAGCTAAAAATATAATAGGAAAGAACCAAGAATCGCGTATGATGATTCCATTCTGTGTAAAATTATGTATGATCCAAAGTACGGCCTGGGGAATAATGATAACAGGGAGTTTATGGAGCGCCTTCCCATGTTTACAAGTAGGCAAAGCGCTATATAGAGATAATTTGGAACAAATTTTCAAAAATTTGCGACTCAATTCGCTCGCCAAAATTGAAGGCCTATAATATGTTCTCTGCCAGTGTCGTTTAAAGTAATAAAGACCTTAAAGTAAATCTTGGGGAGAAAGAAAAGTTTATGATATAATCGTCAACCAACAATTTACCGTGTTTTGGTTCTTTTCATTTGTGTGCAAACACAGCTATTGATTTCTTTCGGTTATTTTCTTCTCTCATTGTTTAATTAACTTGTTTAGAAAGGGCTAGTGCCGGGTTTCCTGTTTGGTCTGGATCCGTACAAAAATTATAGCAATCAAGATTGGTTTTTAACAACCTACTGGTCGAGAAAAAAATTCAGAAAACTCATAGATGTCGACACGGCCTTGCTAATATAGTATATACGACAAACAAAGGAGGTATCAAAATACCGCGATACCCTCTTATAATCTATAAATTTCTTAGACTAAGGTATGGAGTGAAGGAAAAAGGAAAAATCGGAATTTAGATTAAATGTTTAATCATTACATTTATATTTCAATGCGTTTGATTTCAATTTTAATGTAAAACTGATAGAATCCCATTAGAATAAATGTTAAGTAAGGAAATTTAGAGATAGGCCTGGGTTTTTTTTAATGGATGAAATTATCTAAAGAAATTTATTTGTCATTACAGGCCTTTTCAAAGTGTCAAATTTGGCAAGCGGTGTCTCATTGGAAATCCGTAATTGCCGTCTCTATTTATAATTTCTTTGTTATTATGTTAATTCAAGATGTGCGGGGATGCAATGATTAATTTAAAAATATTGAGAAACGTTCGCAATCCAATCACAATTTACTAATTAGGTTGACGATGGTGAAAAAATTGGGAAAGACAAATAATAGAAAAAAGAAGAGGACTTAAAAGTTGCTTTATAGAAACATGCTTGCGACAGACAATGAAGACCATTTGTGCATGGGTATTCTGACAATGGCATGAATTGTCCTGTTATGTAAAGAGCGTGACAGAAATAATACGGTGTATAGTTAGAACAGGGCAGCAGGGCCCTGGCTGGTATTTACTAACAAAAATGAGAGAAGAAACAAGGACACGAGGAATTTGTTGAATTACAGAAACCGTTGATGTTTCTGGTGCTCAAATTTTGCAGTGTAGAAGTTCAAAACGGGGGTTTTGTTGACCTAAAAAGAAAAAATCAAAGGTTATTTATGGGAAGCAGATAATTAACCGAAAACTCGCCGGAAACGGCTTAAAAACGTTATTGTTGATGAAAAACTACAAATTTTAACAACCTTAGAACTAAACTTTGGAAAACTTATACTTAGTGTTGATAGAGTAAAACATTCCTAAACATTATGCAAAAAAACCGCATGACCGTAGCTTTCCTGTATTACTGAACAGAAGAAAATGCCCAATACATCTGGAACACCCTTTTATGCAAATGCAATGCCAAAATAGGTAAAAAAATCATTTTCTACATATGCAACTTATTGCAGATTTTACAGGTGTATGCGCTAGGATGTTTTTTTATTATTCCTCACAAAATTTTTGATGTTGTGGGCCATGCCGCTTTTGTGATTTTTCAAACATCTCGTCCCGCTTGCCTTAGTAGATATTTATGGATGAACAATAAAAATTGATTGTAGATGAAGGTAATTGCAGTGTGAGTATACGCCTTGCGGGACTGTTTTCAATACTGAAAAAAGATATTACGCATTTTAAAATAGCCAATATACAAGAAAAAATGATACTTGTGCCTACTGGAAGAAAAAATAAAACTTAGGGTTATTTGCTGATAGTTTTAGGTTAATTTTTCCTATGCGTATCATTGAACCAGTCACAATCAAAAACTCTGAATGTGTACCCCAGAGGGGAACTCGAACATTGATAATTTGGAATTTGATAACCCTAGCGGTAGCCAAGCCATTTGCAGCTAGTCCCTTTTTTTCGGAACGAGTCTGGGTTCCCGCCCAAATCCAAGAAGCCACCGGGCCTCGCTGTTTGATCGGTTTTCCATGGAAGCCGCTATTTGTTTGAGTATACTTCGCCAGCATCCATCGCGGCTTTTCGCTGATCCCGCTGACCCGGAACTTTACGCATGAGAAACAACCACTAACTGGAAAGAATTTTCTCCAGCGAGAAAATCTGAATAGGATTATCTTCGGAAGGGCACTGGAGAGAATATTAATAAACAATTGCAATTATGGGGCGGCGATAGATCGTTCAAAGGCCCAAGTGGGTCATGTGGTTCCTTCTTATTCTCTGTCTTCCATGATCGAACGTACATTTAAGAATATGTAGTGGCTGTCTAAACCTGAGATAGATGAATAACCTAGCACAGATTCGAAACGAGCAAGTAATCAATAGAGGTCTTACATAGACGACTCCTTCAGTCCTCTAATACGCCGGCCGTTACACTGTGCTGCTATTCGAGGACTGAACATCATACGTGCTCAGAAACGGGAAGCGGGTTTGGTATTAATAATTCATGATAAAGTAAACTAAGTAATATGTGCGCAAGAGCAGTGTTGGAAATGGCTGGGCGCACGTGGGTGATGCAAACAAGACAACTGCAAATTTGTTTGCACTTTCATGATTTTGGTTTGTTACTGTAATGATTACCATGGGCAAAAAAGTGGAAAAAAGGCTTGGACCACTGGCATTTAATATTGGCCGTCGTTAGAATCTGCTGTGGGTTACTACTAGTTCGAACCGATCTTAGCCGCCATCAGCACTAAAAAATTTAGTTGTGCGTTTCTAAACTAGTTTCTTCGTCAGGTCGTACCTTGTTTGTTATGTTTTAAATTTTCAAGGGTCAGGCCCAGGTCAGGGGGAATTCCCGGGAAAGCCCCCCCCGCCGATCTTGTTTTATTAATATAATTCTCCGGTTCTCAGTGATTTTATGACTCAGTCAGAGATTAGACGGCACATAATGTCAGCATAATGTCAATATGCTGAGCTGAGGCCTAGCGAAACAAGACAAGCTTAGTCGTGTTGTCAGGGACTAGCCTGGGCCATGACAGGCTATGTTCCAGCCTAGCCTGTCCTAGTGAGTGGAGTGGAGAAGTAGAGTACACGGCTATTATTTTAAACCAAGCAAGTAGACGACTAATAGCAGTCCAGTTGCCGTGGTTAACCCGCTTATTTGTTGTGAGTGATTAGTGTATTAACAATTCAGTCAGCATGTTTATTGAAATGATCACAACAGACATTGGACTAACTAGATAGTCTAAAGCATGGAAACAGAGGGAGGATGTTCAGACTCAAGTCCCAATTTATGCCAATGTTGACCAGATCATAGGCAGAGTATGATGTCGACCAGGCAAGACTTGAAGTGAACAAGAGCCATAATTATGATGCTAGCGTGTTTGTAAGTAGTAATGGTAATATATGTAGCACAAGAAAAAAAAGCCTTCTCCACAGTAAGCTTGACACGTCATAGGCCCGGCGGGGTGTGTGTCTCATCAGAGCAACCTCGGACTATATCCAAGCTGTGAAAATGGGCGTTGCCCATGATCCTTTTTGAGTGGGGGCACAAACAAAACCGAATAAATTTTTCCCCGAATCAGTGACATAGCCAGGATTTTGGGAGATTGTACATGACACAAACATTTTAGGAGTTGCATCAAATTCTGAAGGGGAGGGGGTGAAGTGGTGGGGTGTTTAGTGGGGTAGTAAAACTGGGGGGGATATTGAGTCTAGGGTTTAGTGGGGGGGGAAGGAATATCAACCAAAATCAACTATCCAGTGTATTTAATATTGTTATTGTTTAATTGGCGCAGCCTGCGGGCACTTCCAGGTTTTTTGGATGACAATTTTAGAAGACATGCACCAAGGTACATGTACTTTGATAAATTGACATACACGTGTGAAAGTTACATCTCACAGGAATGTAAAACATGGAATTATTGATACTATCATGTCCCCTGCGGACTCGGGAACAAATTTAGGCTAGGGACAGTCAGCTCAATTTTATGTAATTTTAAACATCCAATTTATAAAACATTCGATGAAATAAGCTAAAAGTGGGATACACCAATCACAAAGTTTTTTAATGTTCATGGAACATGCACGGACGCGTGCATGGCAGGATACAAAAGGTTACATGCACAGAGAGAAAGTTATTGCACCCATGGATGCATGTGTGCACAGGGAGTTTGTAATTTGAAGCCTTGGGTATTCATACAGACCCTAAAGACCCAGACCCATTGTATGGTTTTGCAATAGCCCATAGGGTATGTACAAAAATGTTCTGGTTAATAGTACGATAACAAACAAAAATTTTAGCTTGTAGCATAAAAATGGGAAAGAGGTCAGCCAAAATATTTTGAAGATCTGAGGTGAGAAAAAATACAAGGTTGCTTCCAAAATTGCAGGTTTGCATGTTGTGAAAGATGGGGTCGAGGCTGAGGAATTGGGTTGTGCCCCTTTTAAGCAGTTAAAGAGACAATGGACATTTGAAAAAACTGTGCGACCTCTAAATTTTTTCAAAATTTATTTATTTTTTGCAGGGTTGTAAAGCTTAATTTAACATAGACCTCACCTGAATTTTAAAGCCCAAATCGGAGCGCTTACGGGTAAACAGAAAGATTTATAATTATGTCGCCGGCGACATCTAATTCAGAGACAAAGCGGAAAGGCGTACAACACAAGAAAAACACATGCTAAGTGATCTCACGGTATGCACCTTCTTTGACCGGTTTGTGGGGGGGGGGGGGACCCCTTTGTGGTTTGGAATATCAAGATAAAGTCTATGATCTTCATGTAACCGACACATTTTTGATTTAAATTACGACAAACTTAAAAGTTAGCCTACAAATTCACTGGGATGCCTTTAGCCTCTCTATTAATTGATTCCCTATCGGTTTTGGGGCATGTTATTTTTATGTGTAAAAATATATCTCTTATTTTATTTAATGCATGGCCTAGGACTATCATTTGCAATCAAATTAATGAAATTTCATATATCCTGAAAAATGCCAGTGCCGCTGTAAGGGAGTAAATTTACGTTGAAGGGCACGGGGCCCATTCAGATTTCTTCCCAATTTGCTCACAAATGATATAGTTCTACGCCATTGGAAGAATAGAGAGTATATTTTAACACATAAAAATACGATACCAACAACTTATAAATCAACATTAACAAACGGCAGGGACTGAATATCAAAGGTGCTTGTTTCCAGATTGTTTTTGGGCCCCCCTCCTGATTTAACGGGAAGTAGTATTTTTCTCATTGTCGCCGGAAATTTCAGCTTCCAAACTCATTTTTTTTTCAAGATACGGACAAAAACTTGCTGTGTTAATGGTTTTAACTATCCCCAAAAAAAAAATTGCACGGTGTCAATAGGGCATTGCAATAGGATTTATCGCGCTCTACATCAAAACCGCAAGTTTGTTTCCCACAGTAATGTTGGTCAACATATACAAGTGTCAGCTTCCATATCAAGTAGAAAACATGATAGATAAAAATCAGAACAAGCCCCTTTAAGGAACTACCGCAGTGCTCTTCTTATCACTCTTCTCTATCATCCCAGGAGAGTGATTTGAAACTCTCCTTAGACTCTTATCCATAGTCTCTCCATTACATCTATATTTCACCATTTTTACCTTGAGTGATTTTGGCAGATAATTAAGTCTCCTTGCAAGGACGCAGACATGTCCCTAGTTTAGTAGTTTGATCTTCATAGATCTTCTTGAATGCTTGACATTTTTTTTAGCTGATCATCTATTGCTCCCCTTAAAAGTTAAGGAGAGGTCTTTGTCACTCCTGTGCTCATTTTAAAAGTCCTGCAAATGTGTTCTATACATGAATATCAGAGAGTCATATGAAACCATACAAATCCAGCACCGGTCAAACAGGGTGGATACCATGGAATCAACTCCAGCCTTTGTTTTTCTTGTACATCATTTCCGTCGTCTGCTGAATAAAATGACTCCTGAGTCATTTTTTTTACAAAATCTGTCTGTTTACCCATAAGGGCGCTGATTTTGGGCTTAATCATTTCAGGTGAGGGCTAAAATATAAAAATTTACAACCATGTAGAAATATCCAATTTTGAAAAACTTGAAGTCTTGAGGTGCACTATTTAAAGTACTCTTTTAGAACTACATTTTCTGTGTTATTTTCTATTTTTTTTCCAATTTGACCCAAAATAACCATGTTTTACTGGTAATTGGTAAATACCAGTTATTACCGCTTGGTATTTACCTGCCACCCGGCATGACTGAAACGTACCCACAAATAGACATTTGTTACCGACATAATGTAGGGAAATTTGGGGGATGATTATGATTTTTGGCTACATCAATGTTCGAAAATAAAATGAAAAAAACTCCATGCACAGGTTAAAGTGAACATGTACAAAATATTGTAAGCACGGCAAATTTCCTATTGGACAATAACAATGATCATAAATTACAGTAATTTACCTATAAGGATAAGGATGATCGAGTTCTGACCTTATTATTTACATTTTACACAAACACTCTAAGTTGAAAATGAGTGGGTTATTTTGTTCACATGTATCAATTTTCAAGCACTCATGGATAACTTTTACATGCATGCAATCTGCAGTAAGTAGTGAAAAGCTGAAAACATGCTCAGCAAAAAGTTGGCATGCATTTTGCATGTTGGCATTGAACTCGTAACTTACATTATTTATTTTTACGTAGCAGGACAATGGTAAAAATTGGCACGGGCATGTGTTGGCACCGGGCCTTTTTTTATTTCACTAGGCAAATTATCAACACGATGCCATAAGTGCCCGTGAGCCAGGGTTAGGCTAAGTATTTTTAATACTGTGTTAGAAGCATACCAAATTGCCATGGTTATTGTTTGGAAGGCCATTAGGCAAGTGGGTTTCTGTGCGATCTTCTGAGAAGTTGTCTGCCCAGGTGGCATGAATGCGAGTATCAGCAATGTGTGGTATTCTTAGACTTAGGGTTAATAGGGCCCCATACGGTGGTAGCATGGTCGGCAGAAAAGAAGCTCTTTTAATTTTAGGCCTACATAGTAAATCTGAAAATGCTTCCAGAGAATGTACACTTGTTCCTATTCATAATAAACCCCTTCAGAATTTCATTATCTTTCAAAAGAGCTTGCTTCAAGTTAGCCTAGGGGTGGCTAAGCGTAGGCCTAGGCAGTAGGCTCTTTAACTTCATGAGGTAGAGATTTAGAAGCCGAGGGCTGTATAGGTTAGCACGCTTGGTAGTACTTTAGGCCTAATTAATTGTGTCTGCAAAAGCATTAATCTTGTGCTTTTATCACTCCAATTTTACGGGCTAGTATGTACCAGTACTTAAATAAAACTTCACCACCTGGAATCACATAAATGTCGTCAGCCTAAGGCGATCATCATTCTGATCATGCTAGTTGAAACTGAACAAAATACGAACTGAATTAGAAATGCAAAATAAAACCCAAGTAGTATGCAAGATTGATAGGGCCTATTCCAAATACGTTTGCCCAAAAGGCTTCACCTTCATAAAAAATACTATTAAAAAAATTAGCGTAAAACACTAGCAAACCCATCAGTAATTTTAAGCCTTGTGAATAGCACAAGCCCCAAAAAAGGACATGATGGCGACACAATGTTAAGCGATAAACTAGCGATCACAGCTGCGATGTGCACATTGATTTTATCACCGTGCATAAAGTGATTAATATCACATTACTCCATATTTATGGCCATGAACGCTGTATTAACATTTACTCTGGGCCTAGCCCTGCGAATTTAACAAAGTTCTTGACCAAGGCATGGGCACACGTGTGAGTACTGTTGTGTGATTGTTTATGACGCTACGTGTAGGCCTATCCGTGGCTAGTGGTGCATAATTTTGTTTTTTTGGGGGGGGCAGCCTTACTTTGTAACTTGGCCAAGAATTGTTAACCCAGACCTATAGAAGAATAGGCTAGTCTATGGCCAAGAGTGTAAAAAACTAGGTAGAGTAGGGCTAGGCCTAGTATAGTGCTAGGGCTAGAGCATAGGCTACGTCTAGGGCTAGGCCTAGTCTAGTCTAGGGCTAGCCTTAGTCTAGGCTAGGCTAGGCAGCTAGTCTAGGCCAGCTAGTCTGGGACTAGACATCGTAGCCACTCTTATTCAACCGTGATCACAGGTCTAGATCAATATTAGCGAAAACATCTGGTTTCATTAAAACAAAAACATCTGTATGTAGTAGAAGACAAAAAACTACACACACTGTAACCAGGGCTAGAATGTTGGCGAGAATCCGAGAATCGATGCTACGCCAAAGATTTCTCTAAACTGATTGCGGGAAATCAATGTTGATTTCGTATTAGAAAATAACATAGGAAGCGAATCAGATGATTTTCTCGCAAAAATTTGCTGTGGGGAACAAAGACTGATTCTTCGCACAAGTTAGTGACGAAAATTCTACTTAACAGCTTCATTTTCTAGTAGGCATGTTACTGTTTATAGTCTCGCCTAGCCAACTAGCCAAAAAAGGCTATGCAGGCCCAATAAAATAATTCCAGTGCTGCCTCAGTCACGCTCTGATAACACATGCATAGATTGATATTGTGATGTAAACAATACACCGTCCCGTTCTGACCTGTGATGACCTTGGATTGAAACATTGATATCCAGGCTAAATCTCCCGGTGGGTATGTAATATATATAAAGATTTCCTAGCTAGGACTGGTGACATGACCATGACAACCACGCTAGGTTAGGTTAACAGGCTATTACAATCATGACACTACACCAAAAAATTTTGTAAAATTTAAGTCAACAAAAAAACGACATGTTCAGCATGTACAGGTTAAACATAAAAAAAGGTGACAGGTGTAGTCATGGACTTGGTAGTAACTCACCGGTCATCAGAGTTATTAGTTGAATCAGCTACTGCAGTAGTAGCCTACTGATATATATGGCAAAATTTGCAAGCAGGGAAGAGGGACGGTATGAAAATTCGCCTTACCCTCTGCACTGTACTGCTGTGAGCAAAAGTGATAAATGATTGCACTGGACTGTGAAAGCATGTAAGGGTGCCGAATTAACAGCGACGTCACACAAATCGTGTCGCGTCCTGTCCACTAATCATGATCGAATTGGCCTGATTGGGGTGTCATGATATGACTACAAATGCGGTGCACTTGTGAAGTTGTTATATTAGTTTACAATCATTTCATGGATACGCTTTGGCAGATATGGTCATGATTGTTTACCACTGGGTCATTAATCCGTGAACTTGGTTTCCCACAATAAGATGAATCTTGAAACGAAAAAGCTAACAAGATCGTATTTTGAACAGGATGAAAATTATTTTTATATTGATTGCGAAAAAAACAATACTAAATTTATGATTTGAGCTGATTTCAGGTTTTATTTTTATAATTACGATATAGGCATTGGTTGTAGATCTATACGTCCGTTCGGAGAGTTTCAGTATTCCTATCTCGCTCTATTGCTTTTTCTTTTTCAAGATAAAAGGCTCCTGCCCAATTTCCCCTGTTCCCTTATTGGTTTTATCTAACACTGCTTTTACAACCATCACTGTTGGGCCAAAGAGCCATACACAATGCGTCAATTTATGATCTGTGCGGAGTTGTTACCCATACTGCGCATGTACATCGTAACACGATTGTATCGGCCTCACTTTTTTTGCACGTATGTTTCTCAGGCCCGACTGAGCAACCGCCATCTTGAGGCCCGCCATGTTTGCTAGTGGCGAAGGAGGGGCCAGGGATCAGGCTAGGTCTTCCACCTTTAGCGGCCATCTAAAGAACGCCATGCATGTTGGATATGTAGGCATAAAAAAAAAAAAAAAAGGTATGGGTCACATTGAATAGCACAAGAGTACTTTGAGGTCGGGTAATTAAATTGATCTGAATGAGAACAACACCTTTTGTATAGGGAGCGATGAGCGAGGGATGAAATGAAAGACCTTCTATGGAGTTGATTACAGGCGGAAGCGTCTGTAGCAAGTATGGTTATGTTGAAGGGGCTGGGCCCGAACAATTAAGTATATAAAAGTTTCATCTTGATAGAATAGAATGACCTTCATCCCCAAACGCCATCTGTAAAGTTCGCGCGATATTCAATCCGTTTTTGATGTGATTGTGAATTAGTAAAGCCCCAGAGAGAGTAGTACTGTGCATAGAATTATGGAGTACACTTCGCTAATAACTTCCAAACCAAAACATCCTAGCCTTAAGATGTCAAAGGGTATATGAGAAAATAGTAGCTTTCTTTTGATATCAAATTTTGACCATTCCGGTAAAATCGGGTTTGGGGAACGAGGCTTAGGCGATCGGCCATGGCCCTTTAATTCAATGTTTTGTTGCCATGATTCCATCGACTGATCGAAAAAGCAGTAATAATTAGTCAATGCATTCAATGAAGAACCCCAAGATTGGAGTTTAGAGGACTTTTTTTTTAAATAATGAAAAAAGCATTGATACACAAGTAGTACTCAGACTGTCACATATAAGCCATGGACTAAACGTAAATGACTTCAATTTTGTACCATCATTTGTAGACAGTTGGGAAAAAAGCACCCATGGCAAGGATGAGAAAGAAGAAAAAGCAGCCAAAACCCCAAGGCATTATGAGGAATTAAGCAAAATTGATGAAGTATGGAATGGGGCTCTTAGGAGCACGTAATTGGGAGATGGAGGGCTATTTTTCAATTTCTTGCATGGCATCTCCCACTCTACGTGGAGAAGAGGGAAAGCAGGTTCCCTGGTACGCTAAGATTGAGGAAGAGAACGGCTCAAAATGCACGGGTGCGCCTCCCTCCGAGAGACAAGAGATCCAGGTTACAAATATCAGGCGCCATTCATATGAAGACTATATTGAGACCAGAAGTATTTTACATGCCCTTTTATGAACATTATTCCAATGTATGAATTTGTTGAACAGTCAGTGGTAGGAATGCCAGATGACATCGGCATAATCCAGAATGGTCTAACATAACCACAATACACAATAAGAAGCTCAGATGTATTGAAACCAAAACGTTTGAGAGTACGAAGCATGAAAAGACGCTTGTTTGCATTCTGTGCACTATTTTCAACTTGAGTATCCCATTTTAGATTTTATTGTAACAAACGCAAGAAACTATTAGATGTGGAACAAATGCCAAAGATGAGTCCCCAATTTTCAGGTCAGGATGAGGTGGTGGATTGTCTCATGAAGCATACTTGGATTGCTTGACATTTCGTGGGATTTAGTTTGAGGCTGGCTGGCCTCAGCATTCCAGGAAGTCATCAAAGATAAGACTGCAATTACTTTCCTCGGTGGGCTGATCGATTTTCAGCAAACGTAAGATCGTCAAAAGTATTTCCAGTAAGAGGAATGCAATTATGGCAGCATATTGATGACAACCTGAAAGTAAAAGGGCCTAATTTCGTTACCTGAGGAAACACCGGCTTTGAGGAAGCGTAGTCAGCACAAAGTTTGATTGGATACTAAACACATTGGCGACGATTATGGAGGAAACTACATATCCATGGAACAATTAGCCCCGGCACCCCAAGCATCATCGATCAATGGCAATATTGTGATTGCAAGATCGAAGGCCTTGGAAAATTCCGTGAGGACTACCGTTCAACGTTTGTCTCTGATTCAGAACCAAAATAAAGCGTAGTGCCATTAAGTGACTAGATAATGATTGGTAGATACACCCTGAATGTTACCCAAATTGGTGATATCAATGTTGTTTTGAATATTTGAACAACCATTTAGTTGAAACCTTAGCAGATTTAGCAAAGATATCAGTCAATGATATAGGTCTGATCTTATCAATGCAAGGAGGAAGTTGCTTTGGAATGTGAACGACATGGACAGACTTCCATGGTGAGGTACAATACCCTCTTCGAATGAGCAATAGACAATCAGTTTAAAGGCAGCTAAAGTCATAAAGCGACTCTTTTTTAATTAGTTTAGGTTGAATACCATTCAGGTCCACAAGACTTAGAGAGCATTAACTTTCATGAGCTCATCGTACAATTCCAAGGATACAACGTAGGGGCTGGTCTGTGAGCC
>JAMKCH010036489.1:0-27574 GCA_023653785.1 Ophioderma brevispina | reverse complement strand
TATCATAATGCCATTAACTTAAATCAATGGAGGAGTCATGCCAAAATAGTGTGTAACTGATATGACAAAATTTATGTCTCACATTCTCCATTAATTTTCACGCTTCATGCGAATAAATATTACCTGATTCCACCTTGAAAGTATTCCTTAGAGTGTTATCAACAACAGGATAGTCGTAAATATCTTCAACTTTTTATGAAGTGAAATTTAATGAAATTTCAAGACTTGTACCTAAGATTCTGACCGGTGACTAAGTCCTGATTTTGTATTGCCAGGTGCTTGAAAGCTTTAGCTTGTATTTACAATTGGATATTACTGGTACAAAAGGTAGAAGAGTGTTTAGCGAAAGCACCGGTGTTATATGAAAATTGGAGGTGACATGTTGTCAGTGGTCGAAATTGAAGGCTACACAAAAATGTCACAGCTGATACACATAATGTTTTGGGACTTCACATATACACTGTTAAAGGCATACTGTTAAAGAAACGTCATGTGAAGTCCCAATTATTGGGACTAGGCAGAAGCACTTCAGTATACAATAACATGTAGCAGTGTAAATGAATAGGCTCCGAAGAAAAAAGGTTTCGCAAATATTCGGAACTAATCAAAGTTGTTTCATATTATTATCCTCGCTCATAAAACAAGGCACACACTTACCCGAGAAGGTCTTTTATCATAATAGTTGCATAAAATTCATAATTAGTACTTCTGAGGTACAAAATTCAGGGAAATCCTTCCATATATAATTGTATAGTTCCACAATAGTGACGACAACACTTGGCGCCATTACTCAACATGTAAAAGCAAATTGTTGATGTATATAAAAATAACATATATTTTGTTTATTTCTAAACCTTTTTTTTTAATCACTGTCGATCATTTGTATTATAGGGCACTTGCAACGGCGGTCATAGGTTTATCTTGCAGACCTGCCTCCAGAACAACCCAAGCCTGCAGAGAATACAAAGGAATCACCTGGTAGAAATACTGAAATGTTTTCAAGTGAACCAGTGGCAATGCATTGTATTCTTCGCATCCTTGGATGATCTGGAGGCAACAAAATTCCATTCAAATATAATTTACCTTCCGTGCAAGGGCCCTATAATTTATACGGACATTAGTCACCAACTTGGTGTGGAGCAATGTTATCTGAGTTGTAATTGTGAATTCAGTAAATCTGCTGCTACACACGTTGACTATCTTCTGCAACCTAAAAAATAGAACAGCCATATCAGAAAACGTCATTTTCCGATGACGAAATTCGCCTGATTTGCTCGTATTATTAGGGTCACATTGCGAACGAGCAACTCGTCACTGTGATGTATAGTTTCGGTAACCAGAACCGAGGTCAACATTATCTTTAACCACTACGCGTTATCATCTGGCTGACCTCTGGTTCTGTCACCCCGATAAGGGCAATGCACAGATAACCGGAGCAGGCTAATAGTGAGTACACGCCCTTTTTTTTACATACTGCTGCACACTTAACCAAAAAAACTATTCAAATAACACTCCAATGTGTGCACAAGACATCTCGGCCTTAAACCTGTACCGGTCATTTTTTGGATATTTCCTTCTAGAGAGATAAATTTATGTAATAGAAAGCACTTAATTTCATTTCTCGAAAGGCGTTGACTCCCCCTTTGTTGAAATACAATTTGACGCATTGTATCGATGGCTTGTCAGTTTGATCGAGAAACTCATCCGTCAACTGCACCAGTTGACGGATAGACCCAAAATGTAAATTTGGGCGGCCCCGCATTGCAGAAAAATTGACGATGGACTGTAAAGGAAATATGTCATGACTGAATATTTGGAAAATTTGGTATGGATGGGAAGCTTAAGTAACGGAGATTACCTATAAATCAAATCAAAGTTTGAAAATTGTCACATTTGTTGATTATTTTGCCCTTTTACTTTTCCGCCGCCCAATAGCTTACTCGAAATTGATTCCGACAAATCAACATACGCAGGCAAATGGTGCCGTCAAAGTGATGACCTTCCATAATTTAACTTCGTTGTGACGCATCATATCGCAGTGTTGCCACTTAATAGATAATTAAAACCCAAACGAAAGTGAAACAAAATAGGTCACTGCTGTAACTTATTTTTCTAATTTTTTTTATTACTTTCATTAATCCATCAATATTAACAGTGTCCCAGCAATAACCATTCAAGTCAACCCGATGTTTTGGGGTCACACTTTGACTTCACGAGAAGAAAATTTGGGCGCTTTTTGATCACTGACGCCGTGGTCGAAAAATCCCCCGTTTTCTTCGTATGTCAAAAAAGCAAAAATAAATGCCTCTATTTTTGTTATTTTACAATCAAATTGTATTATTTTTTTGGGAATTATGATCACATTATGTACATATATTTTAATGAATTAAGTCACACTGAGCTTGACAAAAATTCTTGACATATTTCCTTTAATAAGTAAATTTAGTTTCTCGCCAGTCGACTGCACTTGCAAGACTTAACAGCTTCCAGATCGGTTAACCTTTTCACTGGGATTGCTTAAGCAGGTGATTAACCGGTCATGTTTTGGTTAACTTTCCGCCCATTTCTGGTACTTAAGACCTTCTAACCGTAATGCAGTGGCATTTACACTTAACTGGTTGATATTTCGAACAATTGTCAGGTTGCTAGATCTATCCCACGTGCGTATTGGAACTCGAAAAGAAAGAACGGCTCATTTTGTCTTGTTGCAGTGATTGAACGTGGATGGCATTCTTGTCATTTATCGAATGTGTATTTTTACACCCGTCGTCACAAAAAATAATTTTGGGCATTACGAACATGTTCAAAGTCGCGTTTCAATGCATTTTCGAAAAATACCCATTCCTTACCCTTCTTTGCTTTCTTTCTGTTCATTGCCCCCATGATAAATGCCTGAAACCAGAAGGGCCTTCATTATAACATGCAGTGTTCAAGATGTCGACCCTTTGTTTCATTGTTAGTTACTGGAACTAGTTGATGGCAGCCTAAAGCATAACTCAAGGCACCTTTGTTTTAACATTGGTCATTAGCGAATGTGGAGTAAATGCTATTTCCCATGTGATTACCGTTTTATATTTTCCTACCTCCAAACGTTGTTGATCCCAAATCAAATTCGAAGGTTTAGTAGCTGTAACGGCTACCATCACGCCAGGGTTCGGTAGCAGTATATATGGTTAAAATAAGCCCCGGAGTGATTTCAGTACAGTATACACCATCCTTAAGGGATCTACTAATCCAACAATATTTCAAGATAGCGCAAGCCAGGGAATGAGGTTGTTTGGTTTGGTACTTGGACTTCAAAATAAGCAAGTTTTCCCTCTTTTGAATCAATTATTGCATGGTTATTTAGACAACAACAGCGACACAGATTAAAATGAAATGTTTAAAGAATATTACCTACTCTTGTTTCAAAGAATCTGAATTGCACTGTATTTTGTAGATAGAATAACAAAGTCTTGCTTTTTAAAGACATCGCTCAAACCACGGCACAAAGGACTGTGCGGCCTTATTAATTTGCATATCAAATCGTTGTCAATAGGAGTGATCGATGGGTAGTCTTGCTTCATGCAAGCTTACCCAAATTTGGAAGTTTTTTACCTGAAAAAAAAATAATAGTAATGAATTCTAAAACTCTCTGATAGTTTGAAGCAGTTTTGAACTTGGGGAACTTCTCGGTAAATGTTGATTACTCCTACATGTACAGTAAAATTGTAAATTCGGAAAACAAGACCTTAATTTCTGTCACACTGAATTGCCTTTTGAATTGAAAATAGTCAGAAATGACGAACAAAATTGGTATCTTAGAGATTCTTCACAGTAATTATATCTTTCAAATTATCAACAAGGTAAATAAATTCCCATAGGGTCATTCCATGCCCCCCCCCCCCCCCAAAACCAAGGTGTGGAACCACCCTCTCAGATTTGTGGAAATGCAGGCAAAGGTAAATTTTATGGGGCTCCAGAGGAGGTAAAGAAAATTCAAATTCCATTCCGTTTTAAGTATGGGCTCTCAAAGTTTTACGACTCTGACGATAAAATTGTGATTCACTATTAAAAAACTTTAAATTAATGCTATTTATATATCATTGTTGCCACTTGTTGCACAATAACAACGCAAGTATAATTTTCTTTGCAGCCCCCTAGTAAAAATTCCCCGAAATCGTTGCATGGGGAAAAATGGACTAAAATGGGACCCCACAATAGAGGGCGCCTATTTTGACGCGTACTCCTGGAATGAAGTTCTAGCATTAAAAATATTAGCATACACTATAACAATCACTGTGATAGAAGTTTTGTTTTGTATTTTGATGTCTCTTCATGAAAAAAGTGGATTATATTCAAGCAAAAATTAAGCTCAGTTTGGTTTTAAATGTTCTTGACTTCATCAGAAACCTTTCACTATAAAATTAATTGCAAGAGTATTTTGGGATTTGTTTTCTTCAATCACTACAAGACCACTTTAGATGTGATCAGTATCAAATCCAAACATGGTCCAAAAATCCTACATGACATGTTAGTGACCGCAATTTCAAAATCTTCTTGTACTTAGTCAAATTTTGCACCTTTTTGGTAAAGGTTTCTGAATTCTGCAACTTTAAACCAAAATGGGCCAAACTTTGCTTCATCTGTTTTTCACTGAAGACATCAAAAATACAAAACAAAACTATATCACAATGATTGTTATAGTTATGCTAATCTTTTTTTCAATGCTAAACTTCATATCAGGTTAACACGTCAAAGATTAAGCGCCCCTATGTTTTTGGTCCCATTTTAGTCAATTTCGCACCATGGCAACTAGTTGAGGGCCTATTTTACTATTTTATTTTTACTAGGGGGATACAAAGAACTTACTTGCTTTTATTATTGATGCAACAAATGGCAACTACTGATTATATAAATAGCAGTAAGAAAATTTTTTTTTTTAAATTTAATATACTGAATCACATTTTATACTCGCGAGTTGTAAAACTTTGAGAGCCCATAACTCCCAAACGGAATGAATTTGAATTTTTCCTTTGACCTCCTCTGTAGCCCTCATGAAATGTACCTTTGTACTGCCATTTCATCAACAAAATCTGATGAGGGTGGGTTCCACACCCTGGTGTTTTTGGCAGGATGACCCATATCTAGAGATTCCTTTTCTTTTCCCCCCTTTTCTGTAAAAGTGCAATCAGTTGTGAGCTCGACTAGAGCGGTCACTGACCTTCATTTGCAGGCACACAGGTATCAAAACAGTTCCGTCTGAATTTGAGATGTACAACAGTTTATAGGAATGAAATTGGGTACACACCAATTTCCTTCATGGAGTACCTTTTGAAGTACCTGTTTAAGAGCCACGAGCTACACCCCGCGCATGGGTACCTCATCGCCGGCCGCAAAGTGGGTAGTCATCAACCTATGTACACCGCCGTAAGCTTAACTAACCACTAGTCACCCCATGCAGGAGAACCTGCGTGGGTACCTCCCAGTGCAATGATCTTTGGAGCTTTCTGTGTGATTTATTTCAGTAATTTTATCTATTTTTAACATTTTGGTTACATATGTTAATGTTTTTTTTTTTTTTTTTACACAACAACCCACTGTCATATATAAGTGGTTTGGGTGGATGCTCAATTCACATAAAGATGTTACTAAGCTTGATGATCAGAAAGTCGTACTCACCTACATCTCCTAGTACGTTCCATTCAAGCCTGACTTAATTCCTTTTTCTTTTCTACGCTCATTTTGTTTTAACAGCGAAATCCTACGATAACCCACTGTAAAATTTGGCAAAACCCCTGAGTTGCGCACACGCCAGGGGCAATAATCTAGCAACACTGACTTCCCATTTTGCTACGCTCAATAGCAAGTTGTGTGCTCTTATGTGCCTTGATAAGTTTGCAATTTTCAGCGGATTTTTAGCTTTTACTCACCTATCTACGCATAATAACTGTTCTACTAACGCATTTTGCTGACCATTTTGTTCGGTTTTTCGGCTTCAGCCCCATCCCAATTTGGGTTGCAAAACTGCGTCGTTTAGGTGGTCATGTGTGTGTACTACTTTTCCAAAAGATGGCGGCTAGTTCACACGTGTATTACAAGTGTCTGCTCGGGTAGACCCTTTCGAGTAATTCCCACATCATCTAGCGCTTGAGTTTGGGGACTTAGTGTGCTAGAATGGGTCCTGAGTTTTTTATCTCACTTTTTCACATCGCTACTTTGCTGTTTGTTTTTCGGGCGGTCACCTTTCAACGTTCACCCGCTATTCTACCGTAAATGTACCGGTACGGACACCATTAAAGGTATGTCAGCCATCTGGGCCAAATGTTCATAACTCGGGTTCTGCATTGGATATCATGGTTCGCCATCGCTTCATGTGCAACTGGGCGGGTTTGAGCCCCCCACCACAGCTGCCCCCGTGACTTTACGGGTCGTGCGGGTCAGTTTTAATTGGGTCTCCCCCGTCACCGTGGCCCCTCTACCGTTCTTACGGCCGGCTAAACCGTTCCGGGAAAGACCTTAGACTGTGACTCTTTTTTCAAGCGGCATTTTGGATATTTAACCCGTTGGAAAATTTTTTACCGCGTAGACTCATTTGGTTCCGACTAAACTCGCGTGCGATACGGCAAGTTTCGTTCCATATTTTCAACATCACCCGAAACCGGAAGTACGTGCTTTTCTATGGGGGTTAGGACTCAACCGCGTTTTTCCTTCGTTTTTTCCTTCCCCTCCCCCTTTTGCGGGGGCTCCACTAAACCCGTTGTCACGGCCGATCCTTACCGTTATAATGGGAGTTTAGGCCGGGACACTTTTTCCAGCGGCACATTTTGAATTTTTTGCCTCCGATATTTATTAAAAACCGCTTAACCTCTTTGGTTTCCGACTAACATCGGCGGTTCATGAACAAATTTCCTTCATTCATATTTCAACATACCCCGAAACCGTTAGTACGTGCTTTTCTATGGGAGTTTGGCTCCATCGGGTTTTTTTCACGTTTTTTGAGCTGGCATTACCCGGTTCAACTCGGTGGTTGTGGGCTAGGATGGACTCAATTGTATACTAAAGGCTAATTTGTAATAGTACTTTAGAGAGGATCTCCGGTTATGGTTCGTAAAGCTCCTAACCGACTTTTTGCTCTTTTTGTCTTCCTCCAGAATAAGACATGGAGTCGGACGCCGATACGGAAGCAGAAGTGGTCAAGGCAAAGCCCGCCATGTCGACCTGTGGAACACTTCTGTCGCCTGCTGACCCGCACCCGCCTGCATTATTCACGCGCCCCGTAGCCACCGGATTAAACCATGCAATTGTATGAGACTGGTCACCGTAGCAGTGGGAGACCTAGAAGACCGCAACCCAAGCTGGCCCCGGAACAGCAACGGCAGAGGATCCGGCAACATCACCGGTACCTGGCCAGACCGTCCTGGTTACAGACCAGCCGCAGTTTCAGCGGAATTCTTCAGGCGGGCTCTACGGAGGCCGATGGCGCGATCACCTCTAACGGAGGAATCAGCTGATCTCGGGTCACCGGAGACAACCCACCAGGGTCAAGCGCCGTGCTCCACGGGATCACACCCCCAAAGCGCCAAGCAAGCCTGGATTCTACGGGAACATAAACGGGTCCGCACCGACCATGACGGCCAGCAGCCCAGTGTCACCGGTAGCAGCCGTGGTAGCAGCCCCGTCGGGAGCCGCATCGGTACCAAGATCCCCGGAGTCTTAAAACCGGCTCACCGTCTCCCACCAGCCGCCGAGCTACCGACTCTCCACCGCCAGCTCATCCCGGTACAAACACCCCGTCCGTGCCGATCAAATCGGGGATCCTCCCCGTTTCCCGTCACCGCCGGAGCCCCCGACCAGAGTACCGGCACCGCCCGCCGCTTACCCCTCTCTCCCACCGTCGGTATAATACCGGGAATCACCAGTGGAGCCGTTCAGGGAGCCTGACCGGCCGCCGTGAATCACCGCAAGAAGCCGTCTCCGGAGCCGATATACGCAAAGATTCACCGCAATAGCCGCTCCGGGAAGTCCGAGATCACCGCAAAGATCCACGCACGAGCCGTTCCGGGAGCCGAGATCACCGCAAAGATCGCCGCAAGCCGCTACCGGTAGCCGGAATCACTGCAAAAATCACCGCAAGAGCCGCTCCGGAGTCCGAGATCACCGGCAGGATCACCGCAAGAGCCGCCTCCGGGAGCCGAGATCACCGCAAAAGAATCACCGCAAGAGCCGCTCCGGGAGCCGAATCACCGCAAGGATTCACCGCAAGAGCCCGCTCCGGGAAGCCGAGATCACCGCAAAGATCACACCTAAAAGACAGCAAACGCTCCGGGAGCCGAGATCACCGCAAAATCACCGCAAGAGCCAGCTCCGGGAGCCGAGATCACCGCAAGGATCACTCAAGAGCCGCTCCGGAGCCCAGGGTCCCCGCCTAACACCGCAAGAGCCGTTCGGAAGCCGTGGTCGCCGCCGGAATCAACCGCAAGAGCCGTTCCGGAAGCCGGGAACCCACACACCCCCCCCGCCGCCTGATCACCGTATGATCCGCTCGGATAAGCCTTGCCCCGGCCCGGCCTGGCTCCCCTCAATACTCCGCTCCCTCTACGCCTCCGCGATCACCAGGTGATCACCGCAATAAGCCGTTCTCGAGCCGTGGTAACAGCATCTACCGCCCATCTCCGAGAGCCGTGATCGCCGTAGCCGCAAAGACATTTACGACCGGAGGTTCTCCCCGCCGGGCCGACCGTCACCGCCGGGTAAGCCGTGGTCTTCAGGACAGCCGTCGAACTAACGACAGCCAACGGGGACGCAGTAGGAGTCCACCACGGCCAGCGCCGTCCGCATGGATGACTTCTCGGTCCCAGTCAGGGAACCTGATCACCGAGCTGGCCCGAAGTTGGGTGTTTCAATGGACGACCTCGGGACATGAACTCGCCAGCGTTAAACCATCTTACTTCACGCGCGCCTTCCTCCTCGGACCGCCGGTCTTAGCCGATCAAGCCAGGAGGAACATTCCGAAGGATCTCTCAAGGGGCATGAACCTGCCTGAATCTCGGAAGCAGAGAGGATCCAGCACCTCCGAGAAGATCCGACAGCTATGAGAACCGTTCTCCGTGTTACCAGAGGAGCCTACCGATCAAACGACTCCTTCCGCCCAGAACCGCTCCGATTCCTGAGCCCTGCAGTGGCGGCCCTTTTCTTACTGCAGTATGTTAGAAAGGGGGCATCCCGATCCAATGGCCTGAATCCTCACCAGAGTTTGACGAGCTGGGAGAAGCCGTCTTACGGGGTAACAAGCCAGAGAGCCGCGACCATACTTCCGCTCCTGTTCCACTTCAAGAGATTCTGCGACACTCTCACAGTCAAGAACCAGCCGGGCCCTCGCCGCCTACATGGGTGGAACGCACCCTTCAAGGCGCCACCAGAGGTCGAGAGAAGTACTCTTCCGCAGCACCAGTGCCAGAGTAGGCTGGCCCCCACATGCTGTATGACGCAGGGACATGGGCCAATCCGGATCGCCCACCCCCAGCGGTGTGTGGAGGGCGGATCAATTAACCCCTCCCGTAAGGAACGTCCTCACCTGGTCGCACCTTGGAACCAGAAGAGGGACGCCGAAGTGGGAGCCTGGAGACCCGGGCCAGGGATGGTAATGCCGACTAGCGAACAGCATCCCTCCCTCCTCACATTCGCCCACGCTGCGAATGGATGCCTAGACCCTGCCTGCCAAATCTTCAGATGAGCGCGTAGAACAGACCACGTTCACTATAATACTCTCCGGACTTAACCCTCTGCACGGGGAACACAAATCTTTGCGGCTAGCGCACCAACTCGCCTACTTGCGGAAGTCAACCGCCACCAACGCTCTCAACCTTCTGAATCCACGACAGTTCCTGGAGACGCCTATAGGTCCTGACCTCTTCGTTGGACAGTTCAAGCGCCTACATGAAGAGGACGTCTCTACAAAGAAATCCAAGCAGTCCGCGAGCGTTGAAGGAAAAGAAGAAGGCCTCCGCTAGCCAAGGGGCTCCGCAACAGCAGCAGCGACAACAGCAGCACCCCCAGACGTTTTCGTAGTCAAGAGCCCCGTCAGAAAACCAGCCGTCCAAAGGCAACAAGGGCCAATCCTTCCAGAAAGGACCAAGGACAACCGACGCAAAGACGGCGGCGGTGTTACACAGGCGGTCGATCAGGAGGAGGGGGTGGGGTCGCCGTGGCCCCCCCCCCAGAAAAGGAATTGATCTCCACAGGCCCCAGAGTCCCATCCCCCTTGCGGTGGGGGGGAGGCTAAGGGCACTTCGCACACCGGTGGAGGACGGCGACTTCGACGATGGGATTCCTACGCCACATATCCCATGGATAACCAGCTCGAATTCACCATCCCCGCTCGTCCCCCCCACCACCGCTCCAACACACAAACACACAGACGAGAACAGTGATCCCCCAAGGAACGTGTATAGGCGGCAGCACTCTCAAGAGATCCGAACACTGCTCCAGAAGGCAGCGATCCTTCAGGTACCGTCTCGGGCCGTAGCGTTTCACCTCAATGTTTTTTCTCACCACAAAGATCCGGAGAGTGCCGCCCGATCCTGCCTCAACCTGAAGCCGCTCAACCAGTTCATCAGCCCCTTCAAGATGGAGAGCCTAGCACAGTTCTCAAGGAGCTCAACCAAGGCTAGTGGGCATCCACTCTCGACCTAAAGGATGCTTACCTCCCCATTCCGATACATCTTCACACAGGAAGTGGCTCAGTTTCTATATCAACCGCACGTTCTATTCTAACAGTTTCCCCATGCCTCCCGGTCGATTGTCGACGGCGCCCCGCACGTTCACCAGGATAGTGGAAGGTCGTAGCAGAGCTCCTAGAAGGCGAAGAGGCCACTTCGTCTTCGTCTACCTGGACGACTGGCTCCTGATAGCGCCTTCCAGAGAACAGTTCCAGCACTCCATAGCAGAGGCAGTCCGCATCGTCTCCCACTTCGGGTTATGGATCAACGACGCAAGTCCCACCTCAGCCCATCACAGAACATCGACTTTCTGGGAGTCGACCTGAATTTCAAAGCAGGGAAATAGCGTCACCTAACCGCCCGCCGAGCGCATCGCATCCATGAAACTCAGTGCGCCGACTCATGGAACTTAGCCGAGCACCAGCATCTCTGTGGCTACAGTTAATGGGCCTCATAGCCAGCATGACAACCGTGGTAACGAGCTGCAGACTCCGCATGCGAGTAGTATAGCTGCATGTCTATCGCGGTTCAATTTCGCCCGAGAACCGGATGTTCCAAGAAACATTCCGAACACCCACACGTCAGCAGAGCGTGGTGGTGGTCTCAGCCGGAAAATCTCCTCCCGGGAGAGCCATTCATATCACGACCCTCATCTTTCACTCTCACGACGGACGCGTCGAAGAGTGGCTGGGGAGCCCACGTAAGAGACATTCGCCTCTCAGCGACTTGGACAAGATGCTGGCACGCACCACATCAACACTTGGAGCTGTGGGCATTCCTCTGGCGCTGAGACAGATGCTCCATCTAGTCAAGGGAATTAGTCACGTCCTAGTCCAGTGCGACAAAATGTCCGGTCCGTCTCCCACATAAACACCGGAGGAACCAGGAGTCGCAACCTGTTCCTAGACCAGTCAAGCTTTCTGGGTGGTGTCTCCGCAAATCGGATCACTCTGACAGCCTTTCACCTTCCCGGGGAAGACAACACCCTGGCCGGACGCCTATCGAGGAAGACATCCGGGAAGTCGGGACCATCGAGAGTCCCGGGGTCGTCGGTGAGTGGCATCTCACCCAAGATATGCCAAAGTTGTCACAACAGCTGAAACAACACCCCCACGTTGAACCCTTTCGCAAATCACCCTCACTCCCAGCGCCCACATACTTTTCTGGGCCAGGGACCCAGCTCCCGTCACCAGGACCGCCATGAGCAATTGAGTGGGACGGAGTCGCAGTATAAACGCCTTCCCTCCGATCGCCCTAGTTCCTCGATTCTTCTCAGTTCCCGCAGGAACAAGCAAAACTGCCGCATGATTCTGGTGTGCCTGAATTGGCCTCGACAACCGTGGTTTCCAGACGCCTGTCGCTGCTGTACGCCAACCCGTTGACCTTTCCAATGAGGAAGGTCCTGATCAAGACTCCGGGGGGATCTCTTCCGATGGAGACCTCTGAATGCGATCAACCTGACTGCAGGGCCAATTTCATCCAGTCTTACAGAGCAGCAGGCCTTTTCGCTCCAAGCTGGCCCGCCTGGCGGGAGAGGCAAGGAGACCTACAAAAAGGAAGACTTATAATTCCAGACGGGTCAAGTAAACGCGGAACTGGTGCAAGGGACCAACAAGTGGATACCTCTGCGAGCAACTTCTAAGGGAGGAGGCAGATCCTGATGCAGGTATTCGAAGACGGACCAACCCACGCTCAGTCAGGAGTTGCCGCACGGCAGAGGAGCCACCATCTGGGGTTTGTGGCGGAGGCCAATCATCACCTTGTCTAACTCGCCAGCGCTTGCAATCGACCTCATCAAGGGAATGCTAAATCGACGGCCGCCCGAACGCCCTCTAGTACCGGCATAGGACCTGCCAACAGTCCTTCAGCATCTCAATAGTCCGCCTTATGACCTCTTCACCAGGCATCCTTGGCGGACACCATCAAGAAGAACTCTCTCCTTGTCGCCGCAGCCTCAGGCAGAAGAGATCGGATTCCATGCTCTCTCTACAAGCAGAATCACCCTCACCTTCACAGGAGGAACGCCGCTCGCCTCTTCCTTCTTCCCCGATCAGGGTTTACTGCCAAGAATCATCGCTTAGCTTCACTCCACATCCGATTCACTCCCAGAATCTCCTACAATCTTCGGGTTCCAGCGATGGAGGACCCTGGTGTCCAGTTAGAGCCTTTAAGTTTTTACCTCACAAGACTCAGCCCATAGAGGGACTCACGACCAACTCTTCCTCACAACCCATAAGCCTTTCGCCCCGCCTCCAATAACGACCATGAAGCCAGAGGGATCGTGACGTCATAAGGAGAGCCTTGCTATATGGAAAACGTCTGGCGGGGACGCACATATGAGCTCAAATGACGTAGATCGCATGCGGGCGGCCTGGGCCTCCTACCGGGGAGCTTCTATAAAGATATCATGACGCATGGGATGGGCTTGTGCTTCTACATTCCAACAAGTTTATCATCTCCGAGATGCCCTAGTACGCAGCGGTTCAACGGCAGCTAGGATCCTGTCTTCAGCTTCCCTCCGCGTCATCCGCAGCAGGCCCCCACATCTTCCAGTCGCCACAGCATCCCAGTACACTTTACCCCGAAGCGGTAAGTGCATCTTTATATATCGTTTGTTTCACCTTCTCATATCACCATAGCTTCTTCCGCTTGCCTTATGCCAGTACACTGATATCCGGGTTGACTCTACCAGTTGCAATCGGGGGCATTAAGTCGGCCTTGAATGGGTACGTACTAGGAGATGTAGGTGAATTCCCTCTCCTCCCCGTGGGGGAGTCATATCACCATACTCCTCCGTATACTACTCATTCAGCCTGACCTCCCCCCCCTGTCGGGCCTCTGCGCCGCCCCAGGACGGGCTCACGTGTTCGCTCTCATCTCCTCTCTCTCCCCGCCCTTTGGTCAACCCGGTGGAAAGAGCATACCAAAAATGATCCAGAAGTCAGAGTTGCTATATCGATCATTGGCCCCTGACGTGTGCTCACTCAGGGTTTTCCAAATTTACAAGTGGTATCGGAGGATTTCGTCTAAAAGAGCGTAGAAAATGAAAGGCAATTAGAGTCAGCTTGAATGGTAAGTATAAGGAGATTATGGTGATATATGACTCCTCCCCCCCCCGTGGTAGAGGGAAACAACAATAGAATGGTTTTTGGGCACCGACTCTATGTTCCCAAAGTGCTGCCTACTAGGCAGCCGGTAGGGAGTACCTGTGTGAAGGTACTCCTGAGGAGTAGCTGCAGAGACTCCACTACTGGTGGCCTTTATCACATGGACCTGTCAAGTAACTACAGGCACCTGCAAGTAACACAATTATGGGTACTGCTAATAGTCCGAGGCGTACTGGGTAGGTGTTGTCGATTGAAAATTTTTTCGACCACGCAAAGATCATAATAGGGGTTGACCAATTAGGCCTCTTTTTTACTCTCTACCGGCCCAATTGGCCCAATTTCTTTTTTCCAAGCGGCCCATTTGGGAAAATTCCACACAGTCGATTGGTCAGTCCGCCTATGCTAATAGTAGGGTTAATAAATCAGAATCCCTTCTAAAGTTTTGGGAAAGAAGTTTGAATTTTTTTCTATAGCTTGAAGGGTGCTGCATTGGCATCTTTTGTGTCCAACCTCTGGGAAATTGGGAACTTTGTCAAATAAGGGGGTAAAATTAGTACAGGGGGTAAATTTGAAATCACGTCAAATTGTGTTTAATGTAGGTCAGCAATGTATTGTGTCATTAAATTATAAGTATTAAAAAAAGTATCGTTTGTCTAGGTTCCGACCTTTAGTAGCAGGTAGAAAGCCTATTAAAGGTTAGTTCATCCTGGGGTAAAACTCTCCCAGTGCTTCGACGTTGTTGAAACTGGTGTCAAATTGTTCGTCTTGCCTTATTTTAACAATGTTTTGGTTTGTTTCGTAATTAGTGGCAAAAATGTAACAGGGTCACCCATGTAGACATGGTCTATCGGGGTCCCCAAACTGGACCGTCAAATTGTATACATAGCTGTCACCAAAGAATTGAAATTAAGTTTTCTGCTTCAGTAGGATCAGGGCAAGATTGACACCGTTTTCAACAAATCTGAGCGTTGGATTTTTTTTTTTGCCCCAGAAGGACCTTGAACCTATCAGGCTGTAGCCGTGTAAAACTAAAGGTCGGAACCTGTACCAACTTACCTTTTTTTACTCCTTATCATGAGACAAAATACTATGGTGTACATTTTAAAACAATTTTACGTGATTCCCAATTTACCCCTGTACTAATGTTACCCCCGTATTTTTAAAATCAAAGTTCCCGCACATTTTTCTCATAGGTTGGACCCAAAAATTCCGCTTCAGCACCCTTCAAACTATAGAAAGATGACATTTTCAAACCTTGAATTCCCCAACTTCTAAAATGGGATTCTGGTTTTATAACCTACTATAAGGTAAAACATGGGTACCTGTCAGTCCACCTAGCAGGCACCTGCAGAGTCCACTTTATGAGTGGCTTGTGTACTTTCACAAGTAGTAGTTGTAGGTACTCCTGCGTCAATGGTGCATCAACAAGGGGGTACCCTGCGTCAATGGTGCATCAACAATGCGCGGATCTAAGGAGGGGGGCTCGCGCGCCTCCCGTAATTCTGCAAAATCAGCCCATTTTTGACAGTTTCATCAGCCTTCACAGCCCCCGGTAATTTTGACGTTTTAAAATCCGGATCCGCCCCTGATCAAGGGGGGTACCCTTGGATTAGAGCTAAGAGTACACCTGGAGTAGCTTAAGCTCTCAAATTACACTGTGATAGGAATCTTGCTTTAATTGAACCACAGGAAATCTGAGTAGTCCTTTAACACTGAATACTTGTCTAATTAATAATGTTCCTTTGCAAATCCATCTATTCTCAATTTGGATACAATTTCAATATTTGTAGTATTTGCATGCTAGCTCATGTTTGTTACTTGGAGCACAAACTTAGGTCCATGTAAATTTGATAATGAGCTTGATTTCTAGTCCTTTAACTCAGGTTCTCAATGGCAAAAAGTCGCCCGCGGCCAAATCCGGCCCGCCAACCATTGATTTTTGTTTTGTGCCCTCCCTTCTCAAATTAAAGGGAAACCTAGCATTTCCATGTATTTGCCCTCGAGTTAGGAACTTAAATATGTTCGGCAATTCTCTGGCCCTTCAGCTAATATAATTGATACCCCTGCTTTAACTCCTCCAATTCTTATACAGTACACATCTCTTTGTACTTTGACCAATTCTGCTTTTGTTTGGGTGAACAGGCAGGGGTTGTTTTGAGTCAAAATCCCACAGCGCACTAGTTTTTTTGGGAATTTCACCTCAATGGGGTCTGTGATCACATAAAATCCTATTCTTACACATAAACCTGACTTTAAACGCTCTTTTGCCCACCAGCGTTATACTTAAGGGAATTTTTTGCATGATTAATGATGTCTTGTGTTCTTAAGCTTTTTGGAACCTTTTTATCCCTAATATGCCCAATGTGTTTAGTACAGTATGGTATAGGCACATTGCCATTCATATGCTCATGGGATTGATTCAAAACACCCTCTGGTGAACAGTGTCAAATAGGTTTAGCCTCATTTGTGACCAAAATCTGTGCTGATTTTTTTTACACTCAGTTTGCTATACAACAATGTATATTACATGTAGGATATACAAAGAGGCTTTTCTTAATTTCATAGCAGATTTACACTGTTTTGATATTTTTCTAATAAGTTTTACTTTATTTTTCAGTAGGTAGAGCCACAAAATGGGATACATATTAGAGTATTCAGTTTACATTCCTTTCATTCCATAAATTCCTCTTCCTTGTGTGGTCAAAAGAAGTGGGGAAACAGAGCATAAACTTTTGTTGGCAAGGATTTTTTGTAGCATGTATTCCCCCGTTGACTCTAAAATAATTAAATGAGTTGTAACACCATGATCCACTGTCTACTGAAGTAAATCCACTCCCGGACTGGTTTTATTTCAAAATCATTCTTTATATCATTCGGCATTGATATGGGCTTCATCATTTCAGTAAGGCTAAGTTGGCTAACATAAAAGTTCTACAAACCATGCAAAAATAGATTTTTGAAAAATCTGGACATGCACTATTTTCTGATTGTGCAAGTGTCTCCTTAAAGAGACCACTGGCACATTTGAAAAACAGTTTTAAAAAAAATATTTTTCAAAATCGATATTTTTGCATGGTTTAAGGCTTTTATATACAAAACCCTCACCCGAAATGGATGTTTAAGACCAAATCAACTTCTTACGGGTAAACAGAACTATTTATAATTTGCGTCTCGCGCGTTAAATTCAGCAGACGACAAACATGCTTTAAAACAAGAACACAACACCTTATCGTGTTCCCACGCTATGGCACATTGTTTGTCCGGTCTATAAACTTTGTGGTTGTAATATCAGTGAGTAGAGTCAAAAATATTCATGTCAATAACACATTCGTTGATTACAGTTATGTAAAACTTAAAAGTTGCCTAAAAAATTACCTGGATGTCTTTATCCTCATATCCAATGTCCCTATCTGTTTTGGGGGTAATGTTTATTTTTATGTTAAATATATCTCTGTTCTTTCCCATGGCCTAGACTATCATTTGAGAGCAAATTGAAGAAATTTCATATTTTGTGAAAATGTGCCAGTGCCGCTTTAATAATAGCAACTCACTGATGAGTGACTTCCAAATTGAGCATGCACTACACTATGATTTGAATAAGGAAGTAGTTTTTGAATGTCTAAAGCTTGCTATTACCTTATGATGCAAGACTGGCACTGTAACCTTCAGAATAATAGAATTAACAAATCTCATAAACCTGAAAACTGAAAGATTTCAGACATTCAAGGTAAATGTTCTGTGTTTGGGGGTTTGGCAAACTGTGTATTGTGGATTATTTCGTACTAAGTTTTTTCAATCTTTACAACACTGTAAAGTGCTTGTTCCGATTTATTCTAAATCACATTCTCTACTTGATTGAAAGCCGGCACTTTTCACATACCCCATCAAGTACCATGGAAACAAACTTGTGGTTTTGATGGTTGAAGCAATAATGCATATATTGTAAAGCCTATTCAATACTGTTCTATTGATGGTGCTATAAATCAGTGTTTTTTTGTTTATATCTTGGGAATGAAATGGTTTGAGGGCTCATATGTTTGTGTGGTGTGTGTTTGTGGCGGGCGGGTGTGTGTGTGTGTGGGGGTGTTGTTTGTAAATAAGAGTGCTCAATTCCATTTCAGGAGAGCGTGGTTGTTTTGGGCTTGTTGTGGTGTGCATGGTTCCATATGAAGACACACTAAGCGGTACCTGCATGTGTCAACATTCATAAATGCAGTAGCCATCTGTACAATCCAATTATTGGAATGTTAGTATTTCTTTAAGAATAACTTTGAAATAATAGTGCAATTTTTTTTTCATTGATTTACACTGCTAATTTTTAACAAACTTAAAACGACAACCAATTAGATGTATAGTGTATTGACCCAAAGTTTTAAAATCTGGTTTGTCCCTGTTAACGTGGGTGGGCCGGATGTCCTCACATTTTACAACAAGCCATACTGCTTGTGGTGAGGATTTATGGATCATAAAGTAAATTCATATTTTATATTAAATTCATATAAATAGACAATCAATAGATTTATTTCGTGGGTATTTAGCTACAGAATACTGCAATTTTGAAAGACAAACTAAATTGCTTGATTGCTTTCATTAAACATTGAATTTTGTACATGGACAACTAGACCTAGACAACTCCAGGAACTATGCTGTTTAGGTAGTCAAAGACTGCAATGGGCCCATCCACATGTTTAGCTGTTTTTTCTGAGGGCAACAACCCCCTAAAGCTGGGTCGCAGAGAGCGTCACTCTTGACTTTTATTTCATCTTTCGTTGAGCCCTACAAGATGGCATGAGTACTTTTTTGAAATATAAGCAATTTCAAAGAATTCCCCCTTTCATCGGCCCACATGACCTTGACCCCAATCTGTGTACACGCCATATGGATAACGCCCCTTTAAACAACGGCACCATGACCTTTGTCCAAAATCTTTTTAAAGCCCATTTGGGCCTTGTCAGCGGTTCTTCTGACACCACGTAATGGTAATTTATAGCAATTGATTTGTAGCACAATAAGGAATTTATTGATTTCAAAGAATGCTTCTTTAATTGCCCCATGTGACCTTTGACCAAATTGTGACACGCCATCGGGGCCCTTGATCAGTGGTTTCTTTTGAACCTCGTCCAAGTGCATTTATAGTAGCAATTGATTTGTGGTAGAAACAGCAAAAAGGAGGGTAAAGCGACTGACCTATAATACCCCTGCATGACATTTGACCCAACCTTGAACACCCCATATGGGGCCTTGGGGCCAGTCATTCTTCTGACCAGCCTAGTGATTATGGATGATTTGTGGCAGAAACACAAAAAGGATGGTAAGACCTGTATGAGCCCTGCATGACCTTGGAGCCCCATTCTGTGAACACATGTATGGCACTTGGCTCAGGAGTTATTCCTGACGAAGTCTGGTTAAGATCGAGCCCACTGCACCTTTCAGCACGAGTACAAGAAGGGGTCTGGCGTAGAGTTGACATTTTTGTGGAAGAAGCAAGGGGTTTAGAGAGATGACCTCTTTTTACCCTCCGTTAACCCCTATGGTCAAATTGTGAACACCCTATATAAGCTGGGTTCAAGGGGTTCTTGTGCCAATTTTTCTTGCAATCGGACCAATCTTTGGCAGAAGAATTTGAAAAATGCCAAAAAGTACAATAAAGTGTACATTTCGAAAACTTCAAAATGGTAGTATTTTTCACAATTTTTTGTTACAAGACATATTTAGATTAGCTGTTTCAGTGAATATCTTTGAGACAACATCAATTGCTTGCCTTTTGTGTTTAATAACCAAATGTTTATCACACGTCCCATAGGCCACTGTGTATTCTATTCTGTTTTATGGAAGAAGATACAAAATGCAATTAAAAAAATGCATTGAATTGATGTCAATCACTGACATGTTCATATTAAATCGAGTGTAATATTAGGTTAAAATATTTTTTGGACATTAATTCCATTTGTGGCCCAAACTTAAGATCACATTCTTCATCGATGCAAGATGGAAATCCCATGTTTTTAAGAGGTCACAGGTCAATAATACCAGGTCAAAGGTTCATTTGAGGCCAAGTTAGACAAAACAGTTGGAATAAAAACATTTAGAGACTGCAAAAAAAGCCATATTTATGGCCGGTTGATCACGATGCTCTCATGTTCCAGTAGTTCATCACCATTTTATCATAGGAGTCACAACTTAATTTTTTTTTTGACAACTAGTGTGACCTTTGACCAATGTGTGTGGACCAACCTCGATTTGTTCTGTGCTCAAGTCAACAGTCCTTTTGGCAAATTTGGTGTCATGGCATTTTCTATGCAAATTGACTCTAAATGACTTTTGACCTTTTGGGTCACTCCGAAACCCTGCAAACAAAGGTCAGACTGTCCTCTCCTCCCTTCATGCCAAATACCCATGTTAAAGCATAACAAAATGCATCAGCCGGACAGTACGGCGTCCGGCAAAGGGGTACGTATATCCTGTTTAAAATTGAAACACAAAGTTGGCGCAGCGTTTGAAAATTCTCAGACTGGAATATACCGAAAGGCATTGTGGAAAGGGATGCGGTCTTAGCGATTGCGTGTTAACTTTTCCGTGTTTGCGAGGGCACCGAAGTACCCGAAAAACTTCAATTTTCTCGCAAGTTCTATAGGTTCAGACCCCAATTACAATAATATCCAAAACAAAACATAGTTAAAAATAATAAAAGATGTCAAAAATTCTCCATAGAACCCTTTCATTTTCCGGAGATATTTGAGATTTATATTAGTTTCATTTGCATGCATTCGCTATTACGGACTTATACGTTAATCTCTCACGCAGTACTAATTTATATAACATCTTCGAAGTCTGTGACACAAACTACACACTTCCGGACCAGCCGGACAGACAGCCAGAGCTCATTTTTTTTAGTAAGTGTAATGTGTTGTGTTCTGGGAGCAACAACATAATGTGGTTTCAAACTATGCCAAATAAAGAATGATTTTGTGTTCATTAACAAGACTATGAACGGTTGTCTATTAAAGCAACAATCTCCAAAAATCATTCATGAATTCTGTTTCGTAATTATGACTTAACCATACTGATTTGGCTTTTTTCATCCAGAAATTCCTCAAGATACTCACTGGTGGCCAGATCCTCTCTCTACTATATGCGGCACTGCAGTACCAGTCAGCTTTTGGAACCCCGATGCGAAGGCGCACGCACCCACCACGGCAAAGCTTCCTCAACTACCTGCTGCTAGCCATAGTGGTAACTGCACTGTTATGTTACGAAAAGGCCGACAAGAACTTGGTACCATGTGTTTATCTGAAGCGTTGGTGAAGTCCTAGATTGTTGCCTTGATTGAATGTGGAGCAAATTTACATGGTGGTGAAGGCCTACCACTAACACGACTCTTGTCAGTGTGCAAGTATGTATTTCATTAGGAGGGGTTTTCAACCATGATCATCAGGAATTAACAATGATGCATCCACAAGCCTGCATACTTATTTTTTGTCTCGTCAAGTTAGGCTTCAGCCATCAAGCTTGTGATAAAATATGTGACATGCTGGGTACAAGATTCCTGATGAACCATGGTCATGAAGGTTGAGTCCCTTCAACAACGACACAAAAGATCACCATTTTTACTTACAGCACAATGTGAAACTAAAACAAGACACTGCCCTTTGGTTTTACCAAAGATGAGAAGGCCAACATGTAAAATGTCCAGTAATCTGTTTTTTTAACCAGATACTTTCAAACAATTGTGATGAACAACTGCATCCTAATGTGATGTGTGTAGCCGTGGCTAGAAGCTATAGTGCATTACAAATGCTCTACTTTTATGCAGTTGCTACATTAGCACTGCAGTATAGGTGCACATCACTTACTACTCTAGAATTACTACCCTCCTAAAAAGTTCTGATGAACGATTTCATGAATTCATTTTGCAAAAATCTGACTTTTTGTTAATAGTGGTCATGCATGTCATGGGGATCAGAGGTTGGAAATGGAAGAATTATTTCAAACTGATTCACCAGAACCTGAAATTATCACCATAGTTATAAAAAACAGGCATACCAAAGTATGGGAGGAAGAGACTTCCCCTCCCAAATAGAAAAATCAAGTCTTTGTTACCCCAGAAAAGAAGTCTGGCACTGTCCATTTTGTGGTATATAGTTTGCATGATTACCTCTGATCAGCAAATATTCTGTCTGTCTTACTTCATCTACACAATTCACTTCCTAGTATTTCTTTAATTTCACATTTGTGCGCCATGTTTATTTACAGCTTACTTGATTGAATCACAACCCGTAGTTATGTTGCTACTCTTCCTCCTACTTCGTGTCGCTACCGCATCAATCATGGTGGGGGTTGTGTTTTAGTTTTGGTCGGTGTGCCGCTGAGGATTTGGGCAGATTTTGATGCTGGGACGGTGCCATCACGAAGTAAGATGTCTGATTTTTTTCCCTTTTTGTTGTGCGCTGCATGAGGCACGACACATATGATCACGTGTATACTGTTGTCTGTTGATGATGTTGTGTGAGTTGATGTTGTAGTAGTCTAGTGATGTGTTGTTGTCTGTGTGAAAAGCAGGGTTAACATTTGCTTTGCAAATATATGCATACTTCAATGGAATTTCAACCAAATTAAGTCATAGGTTTACAGGGGGATCCCTCATTTGTGATGAGGTCAAAGGTCATATACCAAGGGTCAAAGGTCACTATCAAGGTCAAAGGTCATACCGAGGTCAAAGTCATGTAAGGTCAAGATGTAAGATGAAAATGTAAAAATTGACATCATTTAGGGTTGAATTAATCATATAAACAATACAATCTCAATGCAGACTTACAATTAAACTATGTATAATGAAGAGGTGCAGGTAAAGTATAAAAAGTAGATTAATGTAGCAGAAATGTATACATATGTATTCTTTCCCACTCCACCCCCCCCCACACACAAAACATACGATCCGCGCCTCAATGCATGGTCAGTGTTCTGGGGGTTCTCACTTTTGGTTTGGGTAGGGATGTGCAGCTGGGTGTTGAGCCCCTACACCAAAAAATACCAAAATGAAAAACACACTCGTTTTTGTTACCTGGCGCTGACATTACCTTAGCTACCCTTCTAACCTGTGCTCATGATATCGCTGATATTAACATGATTGCACGTTGTGAATGGTGCCATATCAGGGGAGGATTGTGAAGAAAATGGGCCAAATAGCATGACTTATGGAGGCCGGATCTTGTTGCAAACCATGTTCGGTGGGGGGTTTGGGGGCAACAGCACCAGAAGCTGAGAGAAAACTACCTGGTTTAAAATGCTTTGGAGCCATTATGGCATCACTATTTTCACCTGTGGTGTGCATGCTTCATACTTGATTGACCACCTGGAAAATATCATTGCAAAGAAATGAAAACCGATCATACCGGGTGTCTCAGAAAGAATGTTACACTCCAGAAACGGCAGATTTTTGATTTCCTAATAAATCTTATCCTTGTTTAGCTTTATATTATGAAATAAGACCTTTATGAACAATGGTTTAAAGCAAGAAAGGAACAGGAAAAATACCAAACAAGAGTGACTATTTCCGTATAAAAATGATGCAAACTACTTTGTCCACAGCTAGCATAGCAGAGAACATGTACATGTAATTCTTATGGATTTTAGCACACGTTAAGTCCTCAGATTTAATTTGTTCACATGTAATGCCTAAAAAATGCACCTGAAAAATGCACTAATTTGTTTCATCAGCCCCATGAAAGAATGACCTAAATCCTACTACCCGTTTCTCCTATAATTAATGCATATGAATTGGTTAAGACGCACTTAAAAAAAAAGAATTGGGGCGTGAACTCCTTACAGGGGATGGATCAACGGAACTCTGGGGTTAAAGGACATCGTGTCAGCGTGAATGTGGTAAACGTTGTTCCTCAAATAGGGTCCCCGTAAGATGGCAATCAGGGGGAACAAGAGAAAATTCGGCGACATGGCAAACAGGTTCTGAATAGGTGCAAAGAGGGATGTGGTCGTCAAAGAACAGGACCATCATCTGCATTTTATAAACTCTAGAACCAGTAAGCAACCTTGGAATTTGAGAGTATTATGGCCAGGGTGTATGAAACACTTTTATGTGAGGATATTTGCATCCATGTAGCCCGTGGACATAGTAGGTTTGCCTCTTTAGGGAAATATTCTTGTTTTGTTTATTTTTTTTCACCTTTTATTCTGTTTTTCAACATCTGTTAATAAGGTACATATTTTCATAACATAAAGCGAAAACAAGGATAGAATTGATTAAGTAGCAAAAATTTGCCATTTTTGTGGAGGGTAACATTCTTTTGAGACACCCTGTATACCAAAAGGCCTGGAAAAAGCCGAACCTTCTCGGCCGCACATCTCCATACCCTCTTTTCCAAAAGAAACCCCCCCTTAAGTCAGTGTGGCAAGTTGTTCCTGCGTGGCTTTGTGTTATGTGTCACAGATGACAAAAACAAAGTACTTGGGATTTCTTGACTTGCCTTGGGGAGCCAGAGTTCTATGGTGTATCTAACGTTGCCGAGGATTGCCATTCAGACATTATTTCTAGAGTGGAATTCTGGGCATGGTGGGATTGTTTGGCACCTTCATAGTGGTGTCCAGTAAGTGTTGTTAGAAAATCTCTTCACTTAGAGGTCCCCCATGGCCCGATCGTTATTTAATAGCCTCATCCCCATTGGACTACAGAATTTACCGGAAGTGGTTGAAATTTTGGTATCAGAAGAAAGCTAACTAGAATTTTCATTACCATGTGAAATCTTAGGGCTAAAGGAAGTTTGGTTTGGGGATGAGTGAAAGGTACTCCAAGTTGGGCGAACCAATAGTAGTTTTACACAGTACGGCTATATGGGACTCACACAAAATCACGTTTCTGCCTGTCACATCAAAACGGATTGAAATATCGGCGTGAAACTATACAGATGGGGATTTGTAGGTTGAAGGCCATTCTATAAAAATGAAAAACTTTATACTTAAATCAGACCATCCCCCTCTAATTGGTGATTTTAGGCAAGGTTTCTGATGAACAAGTTTGTCCTTTCCTAAGTGGCATTTCTTAGGCAAAAAAAAAAGAAGAAGTTGGGTTGGCTAAAATATATGTCCCCCAATAAACCACTTGGCACAGCGTTGTAACCACATTATGTGCGTATTTTTTTATCTTTTTGTTTAACATTGTGGGGGAAATCCCATAGCTGCGGGCCTTTTTCTATTCAACTTTAGGGGGGAAATAATGCATTGTAGAGCATATCAAGTGAGTAATCGTGATGCCAATGACCGGCAGATACAAAACATAGTCAAGGATCAAATATTGATACAAGAGTTTATCTTGAATATCCAAAAAGGAGGGAGGTGAGGCAACGGGTGGCGTGGTGGAGGGGGGAAATGAAAGCAAGTGTGACAAGATTACAGAGTAGGAGTATAAAATGAGGCAAAAAAACATACAAATACTGTGGCCTGTACGTAAATGTAAGGCCTGTATGTACAATGTGAAAAACATTGCCCCAGGACAGTAGCTATGTGCACGGTGAAAAAAAACACCCAAACATGAAAAATTTCCAGAGGTTAGTGAACTGGGTGTTTCAACATTTTAAAATTTTCAATTGTTTCATTAAAAACAACTCCAGCCATATCAAAATTTCACATATAAAGGTCAAGGGTCATATAGACAGCATTCAGGTCAATATGGTAAAATGTTGTAAACATCCTTTATGTATTTGCCATAGTGGTGTGGACGTTCCTAAAACGTAGGTCAATGGTGTCAAAGGTCATCTAGGAGTCGGTTCATTGAGGGTATTGTGTAAAAACTTGACATGCTTCTTCCACATATTTATAGTATTCAAATAAGTTGCTCAGAGTAATTCCTAAAGCAAGTACGCCACTCACCCTATGGGCTGTTCAAAGAATGAGGTCCAAAGGTTTATCCATACCAGAGGCAGCCCCCAGGGTTAAAATCATAGGAGGGGAGAAACAGTACAAAATTAAAAAAAAAGAGATACAAAATAACTCATGATATGTTAAAATCCCCTAATTTTATGCAATTTGTTGCTTAAAACCCCAATTTCCTAAATTTGGGAAAACTCTCAGGGGCGGGCTGCCCCCCGCCACCCCTGGCTCCGCCCTGATAAAGACAAGTAGTAAGTTGATTCTTTGTTGAAGGAAAATAAGTACAAATAAATATCTGCACAAACTCATGTTAAGTTTATTTCCACAAACAGAGCAAAGCAATTCTTGAAAGGGAGAATTATCCACACTCACTCTTATATCATGGGACTTAAGAACTGTTGGATTGCTGCTAGTTTTGCAGTTGTCTCTTCCTTCTGTACTCGCTTTTTCCCCCTGTGGTCATCGAGTGGAGCGGAGTGTTGTAAACCTCTCCATCCTCACGGCAGATTTCTACACACTCCTCTTTGGAATATTTGTGTTTAAATTCTCGTAAGTCTCAGCGAGTCAAATCCCTGACTATTTTACAGTTTTCCTCAAATTACAGTTTGTGTAGCCTGAAACACACTAAAACTTCAATAGACGATTGCATAATCCACATGATGCATCCCATAAAGTACCCATTCAATCAGGGAAACTTGTACCAGACTAATGTTTTACAAAAAATTCTGTGGTTCGTTGCGTCGCGGACAGTGCCCAAAACTACAATACAAGTACCTTCATGTGAAGTTAATATTACAGAAAGGTAGGAGAATATCAAAGGAACAAAAACAACTGAGGGGACTGATGTTGAAAAAGGTGGATTTTCGATCTTACTGTGCCCTACTTGTCACTTGCAGGACATTTACACAACTATAGTGCAACGCCACCGATTAACCTAAGTTCTAGTATTAATATGAATCTCTTAAACAGGTGTTTTTTTTAGTGACGTGAGGCTGTTACAAGTTCCAGGATGGAAATGAAAGTGGGCACTTAACGGGATGCCATTATGGGGATCGCGCAATCGGTCTATTCTTCCTCTATATCATTCTGTTGTTCTTGTGCGTAAGATTGCTGCAAAAATGCTAAAGGGAACGAGTTTTGTGGGCAAGGTGCCCTCTTTTTTTTTTAACAAAACAATAATTTTTGCATAGTCCCGATGAAAACCATTCACATGAAAAATAGCCCCTATAGTATACGGAACGATCTTTTCATTTTGAACTGAGTCATTTTGTATTAAAGTCTGGCAACTGGACAAATAAATTAAAGGGCATTTCATGGTTCCCAGCAGCACCTTCTGTTTATTCATTGTCTAGATATCTTGATAAAAGGTTATTCACAACTTTTTAGTTGATCCCGACCTTGCGGTTGGTTATGAGCAAATGCTTGTTTCCCAAAGTCCCATAGGCCCATGTGCATAATTTCTGTAGTTTACGGACAGAAGAAAAATACAAAATTGAGTTCAGATGATATATAAATCTAAACTTTTTTAGGTAAGTTGGCGGGGACGAGGCTGTGGATCACGAAATGCCCTTATTACATTGCCTATAGATGGGCACCTAAAGTATACAAAAATATTAATAAAAAAAGAAAACACAGGGAGCATTAAAATCCAATTGGATTTTTCAGCTATGTTTATTTTGTCCTTCTTTGGATAAGTAGAAAGCAAAAAACAGAAGGCAGTTTGGGGTTAGGACACGACCTGCGCGATTGGGAATTGGGGGATTTCCAAACGCTATTTGGGAAACTGCTACGTGGAATTTAAGGTGCAGTCTTGGTCCCCAGTTACATGCATAAATCATCTCTATTAAACTTTGTAAAAAAATCTCAATAATATGGACAATGTTT
>JAMKCH010036488.1:0-29177 GCA_023653785.1 Ophioderma brevispina | reverse complement strand
GAAAAGCTAATCAAACTGGAACACACCTACATACACCATAGCTACATCTCGCCCTCATGCAATACATCGCCCTCGCTGGCTTTCAACAGGATAATAAAAGTTAAATTGGGTAAACCTTTTTTGATCATTTACGAAAATCTTTTTTTGTGATATTTCTCGAGATAATACAAATTTTTGTTTAAAGGCATAGTCCCACAGCTTTCAGATACTGACCATTTCTGTTCATCATTCCAAGGGCTCAAATTCGACGCGAATCCCCGAAGCTTATTCGCGTGAGATTCTCGCCACACACTGTTTTCAACGGGAATCCGATCAGATTCGCGTAAAACTTGCCGTAAGCATACTCAAATCCTATATTTGGTTTTAGTAAATTTGTCATACTTTTACGGATGACTGCTGTTCCCTGTATCCGGATAAAAAGCTGACTTAATAGATAAACATCCATGCATCGATTGGTACCGCTGTTTCCATGTTGTTTATTTTATGCCATAGCCAAATCACCTAACCATTTACAGAACATTAGATTCCATCATGCTGCATTTACATTTATGACCTTGGCGAGTTCTCTCCGATCTTTAATTGGGCAATTTCGATCCACCAATGCTTTAGTACCACATAGCCTGGCATGCATTTTTTTTAATTATTTAGTTCATTTGGATTTTGGAACTTACGAACTTACTGAAAAAAATAAAAAATTTAATTTTATATGTAAAACATTACATATTTTCTATTTTTCTTACTTTAGTGGTCGATGTACGACTATAAATGAGGCAATTAAGAAAATATAAACCCTGTTAAAAAGCAAATCGTAATTTGGTGCCTTGAAATACGGCTGTCTACTCATCCGGGAAACTTGCCGGTGCTTAGCCTTATCAATGGCCCTCGTTTCGCAAATCACTTCGCGATGCCAACAACCTGCGCATACTTTTTATAACTCAGAATCATTTCATTGGAGTGAAAACAAAACGTGTGAACGTCACTTCCGAACAAACTTTGATTCCAGGCCGTTTGGCAGCCTTTATCACCATGTCTTGGGATTGTTTCAAGCATGTAAGTGAAACAAATAGCCAAATCGAAAATGCGCATTTTTATTCCAAACTAGCGCTACCATTCCAGTCTCCTCTATCCGTAACTCCGAATCATTTCATTGGAGGTGAAAACCAGTGACCGTCACTCCAGAACAAACTTCGATTCGAGGCCCGTTTGGCACCTTTATCCACCATGTCTTGGGATTGTTTCAAGCGTGTAAGTGAAACAAATAGGCAATCGAAAATGCGCATGTTATTCCAACTAGCGGCTACCATCCAGTCTCCTGCTATGATTCATGTAAAACACGGCGCAATGTATGCCAGTTTACACGGTGGTCTAGCTATGGGAACACAAGTACCGCAAAAAATGGAGGGCCGACTGTGAATCAGCATGGACAGCATATGTTTTTGACAACATTTGCCGGCTTGGGCATTTGAAACGCCCATGGCCGGCAAAATTTTATCGGGAGTTTTATGCAAAATGAATTGTTTCTACAAAAACAATCTGGGTGCTGTTGCTGGGGCTAGTGCGAACTTTGTCATGAAAAAAAAGGACTTCAATCTGGTCGATTTGAAAATGAGGAGATGTTTGGTGAGAATCTACGGGATCGCGTGAAAGCCTTTTCCGGGAATCCAGTCAGATTCGCGCATGCCGCGGCGAATTTGAGCCCTCTGCATCCAAATTTATCCTTTAACTTACATGTATCTCTCAACAAATTGGGAGAATTCAGGGAGACGTTGAAGGATGTTATCAACACATTGCAAATTTCCATGATAAAAACCGGGTGGGTATGTTTGTTTGGCCAAAATTTTGGGGTGCAAGTTCATTTGGGAGCATAGAGAAAATGTGAAAAACAAAGACACACAAAAAATTTTAAGGATGGGGAAAACATGAATTTATAGTGATGGGGGGAGGTATCAATTTTGCCCAGGGAGCTCTCAAGGATGATGGTGTGTAGCAGAGCCTGTGACCAAGTTTTCTAAACATTATATCAGGTTTTTACCAAGAGGGTGTTTTGAACCAAACCCATCATTGCAATGTGCGATAAGTACGTATGTCAGTACTAGGGATAAAAAGTGTTCCAAAAGATTAAGAACCAAAGAAATTCATATCATGCACAAATGGCCTAAGTATAATGTTTGGTGGCTAAAGTGAGTGTTAAAAGTCAGGGTTTTTATAGGATTTTTTGTGAGTGATCACTGACCCTATGATGGTGAAATTTCCAAAAAAACTGGTGCATTGTGGGAGTGACTAATACACCCTCTGGGGTTTACCTGACCAGCAACCAATACTAATACCACAATAAATGGTTTTATATCAAATGTTTCCCCAAAACACCTATTGATAAAAGACACCATTTGGGCTCCAATTTACAAAACAGTCAAAATGATCCTAAAATACACAGACATATGCTCACTTACATGATGAGGAATTGAAAGAAGTCATCAAAGTAATAGCATTGAGATTATTGATTGTTTGTCTGTCGGGAAGTTGAGAGCACAGGAATGCCGAGGCTACTATGCTGGCTGCTAACCTCCTACTCAGGCATATGGTAGAGTCTGCAACAGAACACAAAACAGCTATTTCATTAACACTGGACCGTGTTAGGGCCATTTTCCTGGGCCTTGCCACACCAGAATTTTAGTGGTAAGACAATTTTGTGGGCAGACCAGCGATATCGGGTGACAGTTTCATTGAAAAATACAAAAAGAATAAAAAAAATTGTGTCGCCTGCCGTCGCGGTTAGTGAATGATAGCCTACACATGACCTTTGACCTTGATATGTGACCTTGGACCTCAGCAAAAAATGAGGTATCCCATGTTTCAACTATGGTTCAAGTTTGGTTCAATTGAACTTCAACTTTTCATATGAGGTTCAATTTTACATTTGCAGCTATTTTACAACTTGACTCAAATGACCTTTTACCTTGGCATGTGACCTTTGACATCATCAACAAATGAGGGATCCCATGGTTGCATTTATTGATTCAAGTTTGGTTCCAATAGAAATTCAATTTTATATGAGGTCAATTTTACATTTTCAGCCTATTTACAACTTGACCTACATGACCTTTGACCTTGGCATGTGACAGTGGAACTCATTCAACAGTGGGGTGCCATGTTGCACCTGTGGACCCAAGTTTGGGTTTAAATCCATCAAAGATGTGGATCTTAATGCAAAATGTTAACCCTTTTTCACAACAGACATCAACACGACATCAACAACAGACATCATCAACAGACTTACATACAACAGTGGAAAAGTGATCCCTATGTGTTCTCCTGCCTTAGGGCAGGCGACACAAAAATAGCCTAGAGGCGAGACATTATGTCTAAAAATCAAGGGAAGTTCCGTCCAGAATTGCCTATGTCACCCTAGCTTTTAAAGGGATTAGCAGCGATATTGCAAGAGAATCGAAAAATGTGGAAAATTGATTTGTTTTAAAACTTATAAATCAGGATAAGTGTGCCAATCCATATAACTGGCTTAATGTAGAAACAAACTACCAAATAGTGCGGAAAAAAAAAAAGAAAAAAAATAAGTATTTGAGCGAGGGAAATTTGTCATACCTCTCCCGCAAATTGACATACCGAGATGAGTCTCAAAAAATCTACAATAAAACAGCTGATTGGGGGTTGCACTCGCACAGAATAAACAATAAAATGTGTTGTTGTTGCGGTCAAACTCTTATGATCAGTGTGCACAATATCACGCTTAAAATCTGGGATCGTCACAAGAAAGGCTTTTTAATCTCAAGTCGGAATTTTGATACGCACGTATAGAAATTAAAAACTGCAGATAAAAAGACTGCACTGTCTTTTATCCAACGGGATTTCAAGCCAACCCCTTGTCAGTTTAACTGTTTGCATATCCATGCCAGTTAACAAAAATACAAAAATATGAATTTGATGATTTTTTCGATGTATCGCATTCCTAAAGCAAATCGCTGCTAGTCCCTTTATAACAATAGTTCAGTCTTCACTGCACTACAACTGAACTGCAAAGTGATCAGCTACTTCTAGCACAGGTTGCCAGGAACGTGTTTTAAAGGTAGACAGATGATGCGGCCACCTCTTTTGAATATCGCATCACTCCCAAATGAATTAAAATAGATACCGAGTGCACTGATTTTGGTAATCTGACGTGGAGTGATCCCATGACCCATGCACAGCCTGTTATATAATATAATTACACTATTTTGTTAGGTGCAATTTTGCCATTATTCATACAATCAAACAGCACCTACAGTGGAGTTGACTCTTCCCATCTTACCATTTTGAAATAAGAAGAGAGAGCATTACCTAGTGGTTAGGGTGCTTGCCTGAAATTTTAAAAGCTGAAAAATCGCTTAATGTTAAAGACAAAATTTTCAAAGCATCTCATCGTTGTAATCCTTTTATTCTACCAACCGCATATGAATTTGAACACTTAAGTCCGCCCTAAATTAGACCGTGGGAACTTCCCTGACCTATCAGCTGACATTGTAGGTATGTACAGATGTTGCTTGACCGATAATTAAAGATCATTCTTATTCAGTGGGCAGGGTTTAGTAAGCAAACACGCAATATCATTGGTTGTTGCCTATCTTATATGAGACGATATTAGATAGTGCGTCGCCGCGCGCGTGTATAAGGTTACGCAGTGCACGCAGGTAGTACGGGTTGGTTCATTTTTTACAGCGGGGGAATATTTTTGTTTTTTAAACTAATATTATTGAAATAAAACTTGTTTCGGTATTATAACACCAAAACTAATAAGAATGAGAATAAAGGAGAGGATTTTGATTTTTTTTGGGGTAATTTTTTTAATTTTTTTAATTTTTTTATTTTATTCCAATATTTTTATCGTAGTGGCTACCGGCTGCGCCTCATCACTTAACACTTTCAAAATAGTGGTGACTGCCCATCCAATATGTACACGATATAAGATAGGCAAACACAAATCCTATCCTTTATTCTCTAATATCAGTGGGTTCACAGAGTATTGTGAAGCTTGTACTGTGAAATTTCCAAGCAGTTAGTAAATGCTAGTCTTTCAAACATGATTTTTGCACAATGCATATGTTAAATGCATCTGGCACGCAATTAAAACATGTTCAAAAGGCTAAGCTGATGTCTACCGATGAAGTGCAAATTCACCATCAGTAGCTTAGCTTCATCAGCTATGTTGAGAAGAATCATAAATAATTGACTGGGACTGGCTACCTTATTTCCTACTTTTGTTAGGCATGTTGTTTTAATGACACCATTCAAGATGAAATTTTAGATATTGTAATTCTTAGAATATCTCCTATTGCTTTAAAAGGTGCAAGATAATGTCACTTAAATTTGTATTTGGTACATGTTTGTTTTAGTTTTTTTTAATGTTTATTTTTTTCTTTAACTCACTCACTTCATCTCACCAACCCCTCAACCCACACCCCACTCAACCAACCAACCAACCACCCAACCACCAACCAACCAACCAACCAACCAACCAACCAACATCAATCAATCATCATCATCAATCATCAATATCATCAATCAATCAATCAATCAATCAACAATCATCAATCATACACTACAATACTCAATCACTCCAGACAAAATTTTTAAATGATGGTAAACCATTCTTCCAAAAATCTGCATTAACAGGGAGAGAAAAGAGTGCAATCAGTACAAGATGATCGACATCCAAGTCATACATGAAGTTTTCTCCACAATTCATCTCCTTCATTTTCACAAACCACGAAATCCATTTCCTCCCCTATTCTGTTAACAAACAAGTGTTTCTGCCTATCAACCATTTTGTTGCCATGTGATAAGAAGCAGCTTCTCATCAATCGCTATCCCCATGGACTCTACCCAATTACCAGCGCAGTGTGCTCTCGCTCTTGCACTTCAATAACGCAAGGTATGGTCCCATGTGTCGCTTGTTCACACCGAATTGTTATTTCCTCCCGGCAATCCGTTCCATTCCTCGGCGTAAAATATCGGTTGTTTGGGTTGTAGTTAGCAAGAGCTGTATGATAGATGCCCTATCTATCATGTTGCCTGTCCATAGGGAATGTCACACACATTTGTAGTGTAAAAAGACATCAGTAAAAACATCCCTCCTTGTATCATTAAGTACATAGTTACACTGTTAACAAAGATGCAGCAACATCAGCACACACACCACACCCCACCCAAATGCATACAAGTGCATGTACAAATTCACACAGACACTCACACATACACACACAGGTGCCAACACACATACACATGACAACAGATTAGTTACCATAATTTTATAAGGCCTTTATAACTGCATGTTGCGTAGCCATGATCCCGCACCCGTTCCTGCAAGATCTAAACTACAATAATAATAATAATAAGCAGAGATTTATATAGCGCCTTAAGCTATTGGCCTCTAAGCGCGTTCACAAATGGGTCCGGCTGATCACTGTGGCCCAACCATACCATAAACCAATTTAGCATCATTTCAAGATGCAGCAGATCGTGATCACGCTTTCCCCTTATCATCAAAACATACATCGAGATAACCATGCAGCCGGATCACTTCCCAAATATCGCATGGTAAATCGGGACAACACAAGCGTTTAATTTCAAGAATTGGTCCCAGGGAAATTACAAAGAAGCTGAATCCTCACAACTTGCTCGAACGCACGCCTATACGCATGATTGAACATACACTGGAGGTCGAGCGCTTACCTGAATTGAGCTATCCTTCCGCTTAATAGGCCACGCCGGGTCGGGGGGGGATTTCTGATTTAGCAAATCACGAAGTGCCTTAAGTGAGAACACAAAGAAGGAGAGGAAGAGGAGAAGAGAGAGAACCTCACAAGGGGAGAGAAAAAGTGAGAGGGAAGGGAAGAAGGTCGAGAACAAAGGATAGATCAAATAAGGGACGAGAGGAAGACAGAGAAGAAAATCAAGATGAGTGCTTGAGAAAGAGTGATAGGAGAGAGGGTGATAGTTCTAAAGGAAGACAGAGGTAAAGAGAGAGAGAGGAGAGAGAGATAGGGGGGGGGGGAACCTAGAGGAGAAAGGGCATAGGAGCTAAAGGAGAAATACAAGCTAAAAGAGAAAGATCCAAAGGAAAAGAGTGAGCTAAAAGACAGATGAGCTTGAATGCAGACCAGCTGAAGGAAAGATGAGCTAAAGAGGAGACACACACAAACTTGGAGAAAAGAGGATTAGAGGAGAAAGAAAGGAGGCCGAGGAGTGTATTGAGAGAAAGCAGGAGAAGAGAAATGTGAGGAATAAAAGAAACATGAGCCTGAGCATAAAGACGCGAGAGAGAGAAGAGACAGAGACCATAGAGAGAACAGAGAACAGAGATAGACAGACAGGATAGAAGATATAGAAGAGAAGAGAAGAGAAGAGAAGAGAGAGAAGAGAAGAGAAGAGAAGAGAAGAGAAGAGAAGAGAAAGAAGGAGAGGGGCAGATTAGGCTTAAGGAGAGAGAGGAAGAGTATAACAGATGCAAAGGAGAAGAGAAGAGAGAACACAGAGTACAGAGCTTAAACAGTAGAGAGAGAAAGAGTGAAGAGAGATATATGCTGCCTCACTCTCAAATATCATACATTTACTCAATTCAGCAGCTTAAGTTGTCAGTTTATCATATATCACTTACAATCAATCATAATTATCTTGGGAAAATCAATGCTATCACAATATACTTCCCTCTTCAAATCAGTCAACGTCCTTTCCCGACAAAAGTCCATTTTCCATTTGGGTATTACATACACGGCAATCCACTCTTGCCGTGTTGAAAAGCTTTCATATACCTCTATTTAAATTAAGTAAATTTTTTACGTAGCTGGTGTATTGCAAGTTTTTAAAATACAGCTTCTGACCATCCAGTTGGCTGCACACTGTTTGAAAGTCTCAGTTATTGTTTACAAAACTCAGAATAACACAAAACTATAATCAACGGCAACACACTTTTGACAAATGATTTTGGATTAGTTATTCCACTAACTACATCCTGTGTCCATTTTCGGAAATTTCATTGCGGGCAAAATGTGATTTGTCTCTTGAAAAACTAGTTTTACCACGTTTCTATGGCTAATGACCATAGAGAGAGGGGACCTATAACATACAATCATGACCTTTGAGCCTATATGTCAAGATTCCGCAATGGATTTTTTCTGATTTTTTTCAGAGTGGTAGCTCTTTGCAGGTCCCTACTTATACAGCTGTCACTTTGGTGTCGCCCACTACTGCTTAAAATCGTTGTAAAAATAAAAGACAATTTGCAACTGGTCAAACAGCTGTGCGAAAGCCTTTCATTTCAATAATCCAATTACCCATCTCACAGCAAAGTTTAAACATAGACGTAGTGACACAGCAGTCAGCTATTTTGACTTCCTTGGCTAGTGAAATGTAGTTTTGTTAAACAAATGTTTATAACATTTTGAGTCAAACATTTTTTACGGGGCAGTAAGATTATCATTTTCATGTCCATATTTGTAACCAGCGAAACAAAATGCATTCCAGTGAACCCAAATAAGGCTAGTCTTAGGTCTGTGCTTCTCAAATAACCTGCAGGTTATTTGGGAGGCCATCTTAAAACCACTGACTTATATGTTATAACACGGACTTCTTTAAATTTAAAAGGTAGATGCTGAATGCCAGCGCAAAAGCCGTAAACATCTTTTCCCGCAGGGCGGACCCATTTTCCCATAGCGGGTTGTGTACCATTTATTCATATATTCCCGACTTACATAATAGGGTTACCAATTTATTCATATATTCACTCATTTGCATAGAATGATGTACCGTTTCCAGGCCAACAGATTACGGTGCATATGCGTGCGTGCGTGTGCAAGTTTCAAATGGACGACCGTAATGAATATTTATAATTTTCAAATCACTGTTACGGTGGCTGCCTATTGTTCTACGAAGGGTACAGCATCTACCTTTATTAATAATGGTTATAACCCCTAATCTACCAATGTTGAAAGAGTTCAGCAGCATACGCAGAGAGAGAGAGAGAATGCTTAAGGAAAGAGAGCATTGGCGTAACCAGCGGAGGGGCAGGGGGGGGGGGGGGGAAGGCATCACCGCCTCAGAACCCTTTCCCACACCTTGACAGTGTCTATGGAGAAGGACCCAAATTCGCCCCTCAGAAAATGCATCGTGACTTTGCCACCCCCCCCATCCATTTGCCTAGGTTCTGGTTACGCCATGGAAATACGTCTACACTACAGGACAGAACGTGAATGTCGCCCATCAAAATTAAGGGAATCTTCCGGTGCAAATGTGTACACACACAATAAACACAAACACACAAAATACATACAAAACACATGCCAATTACCAACACACACACCTCAGACACACAACATGCGCACACACACACTGCACACACACCGCTCGCACATACACACGTACGCACACACACACATACACACACACACACTGTAAAATGCATCAAAACTACATAATTCATTATGTTCCATAAAAGTGAGACTTCAATATAGATTGAAAACCAATTGCTACCGGTGAGGAAGGGCAAACTATTTATAATCAAACACCTTTCAATCCATGAATGATTAAACACCTTATTTATACAGCACCCTTAAAGATGCATAGATGTCAAGTCTCCTGGAGCAGTGGTCACTTAGCATGATGAAGAGACCAGTTTTTTCAGGTGGCAAAAACAATCAGATGGTGATAGGAGATGGTAATCCCTAGATGATTAGGAATGAATAGTCAAATTTAACCCTTTGAAAGTTATGCCACAGTCATTAAAGGGCCATGAGCCGATCACTTTCAGCCTCGTCCCATAACCCCAGATTTTACTGGAAGTGGTTAAAATTTTGGTATCAGAAGAAAAAACTACTATTTTTCTCATTACCTGTGAAAACGTAGGGCTAAAGGATGTGGTTTGGATGTATGAGTGAAAAAACTGTGCCCCATTTGGTAGCCACTATAAAGGGGGATTGCCCGATTTAAGGATATGAAGTTTCATCTTGATAGATTGGCCTTCACTCCAAAACCCCATCTGTGAAGTTTCGGCGCCGATCTTTTCAATCCGTTTTGATGCGAGAGCTAAAAACATTGATTTGAAAGCACCCTAGAGCACTGTGTGCGAAATTAATATTGGCCGACCAAAATGGGGCACATTTTCGCTCATAACTTCCAACCAAAATATTTGGCTATACGATTTAACAGGGTACATGAGAAAATAGTAGCTTGATCTGATACCAAAATGTGACCACTTCCGGTAAAATCTGGGGCTTCTGGGACGCTATTAGAGATCGGCATGGACCTTTAATTTTAAGCAGTACTCTATGGGGATTACATATCACATTTTTTCCTATCACATCAAACAGGTTGAAATATTGACACAAAACTTTACAGATGGGGGGGGGTGAAGCCCACTCTATCAAGATGAAAACTTGATATCCTTACATTGGGCCATCCCCCTTTAACCATTCCCAATGCAATCACACACTCCCAGGAATATTGGGTAGTCTATTGGAAGATGTAGAATGTCAATGGAATGAGGTTTACTTCTCTGTGAAAGACTTCAATAAAGTCTTCAAACCCAGGGGGTGGGGACATAGACTTACAAAATGGAATAGCCCATTGGGCAACTTCATTTGAATCACACAGCAGCACCTAGTGGAAGTTAGGTTAAGTCTTTACCAGAGGGAGTATGGAGTTCAATTGGAATAGCCCAATGCTAGCCCATACTTATATTGGCTGCAGTTGCAAGTAAGGAAGGGGTCATTTTATTTACACCAGGGGAATGGGAAGATGGTGAGGGGGAATACGAAAAAAAAAAAAGGGCCGACCTCAGAGATTTCCCGATGAGGGAACATCAGTTTCAAACAAATCATGTTTTTTTGCAAATTACCTAATTGATTGTTCATATACTAATAATCAATGTGGGTGAAATAACTACGCTCCAAATCAAAGTCTTCATATAGAAAAGAAAAATCAAACTTTGTTATAAAATTCGAAGCCGTTTCAACTCTAAACTTTGGAATTATGCAACTTCTAAGATAATTATCTTTTGTTTTAGATGACCATGATTTTACATTTTCTCCAAGGTCCGCCTGTAAGTGGGGGGAAATTGAGCATTTCAACAAGGAGGAGGGCGAACACAAACTTTTTCAATGAGAAATGGAGAGATAATTAATTGAAATCAGGGGGGGGAATGCAAAAATTTTTGAATGAAGCGAAGGGGAATGCAAAAAGTGTGATGCCAAAAAGTCAAAAATCTCCATTCCCCAAGCAGAAATAATGACTGCTTCTAAGAGCCATCGTCGCAGAAATGGACAACACAAATTGTGACAATCAATGTGATCATAACAAAGGTAGCACTTATTGAACAAACATCGTATTCACATCAGAAGCCCACCCCCGCAATCAAATTTATGGTTGCAATCTTCCGCTCCAAGTTGAGTGGGGTTTCAACTGACAAAACACCACCTTTTAAATTAAATTCCCACCATTCCCTATTATACAAATCTAAATTATTACAACCTATACAATGAATACATTTGTTTCTATTTGGCTTTTTACCAATAAGCAAAATTCCCTTGCCAGTTTTTTCACAGAATACCACATTAGCAGCTGTGTTTACCCCAGCTCTGTCACGTCGCATGCAAAGATAATTTCCCGCTATGTACATTTGAAGTAACTCGGGTGAGAAGGGGGGGGGGGAAAATCTCCCAGACACCACCACCCAGGGGTGTAGTGTGAAGAAAAATGGATGCTTCGTTTCTGTTAAGATTTGTTGAATGGAATTGTGACCTTTCCATATCTCATTATAAAATTAATAATTGATGATATAATATTGTGTGACATTTCATTTGTAAAATGGTAGAAATCTGACTTTAAATGGAATTTCTATTTTAAAGAAAAATACAAAATTAAAAAAAAAAAAACTAAAATATTACAACCTAAAAATTATTCTCATCTGTCCCATCATAACAAACATTTAAAATTTCATAGTATAACAATGTTGAAAACTTCAGAAATCATTGTACACAGCCTTGTGTTTTTCTCATACCTATTCAGAAACTCAAAATATTTGAAGAGTTAATGAAATCTTTGAATATAATGAAAATATTTGAAAAATAATGAGAATCTATGAATATAATGAAACTATTTGCAAAAAATAATCAGATTATTTGCAAAATAACTTAGAGGTAGATAGTGCTTTACATAATTTAATTTGTATGTGCCCTATCTCTGCAGAGGTACGATATCCCTGACAGTTAAGATAGCCACAAGGGTGACAACATGTGTTTATATGGCAAAAATCTTTTGAGACAAACAGGTACAGTACATTTAATCCCATTAGTTTCAATTTTTATACCTGGAAAAATTGAAGTTTGTATGTGTAACTATAATTCCATTCAAGCCATAGCACCAATGACTTGTGGATATGATAAGAAGCCAAAACAAAAAACAAACAAGAAGACACATAAGTTTGTTAAAGGGGGATGACCAAATAAAAGCATAAAAATAAAAAATTTGTTTAATTAAATTTTTTTGTTGGGGCAGGATTTACCCTTAAAAAAACTGCCTCAATCTCACAAAATGGTTAAATCAAATTCAGTGGCAAACCATATGTTACTCGGTGGGAGTATTATTAGTAACTAAAAGATCTATTTGGGGTTGTCATTTTTTTAGACATTTTTTGCCCAAAAATCCAATAAAAAATTAAATGTGAATCACATGTGGCTGTTCCAAAATCAAAACTTGTTTGACAAACTGGAAACTAAACTTCGTTTATTGCCTTGCGGCAGAGGCATTCTCATGATTTCTTTGACTGACTGGCACCGAGCTGTGAGGACTTCTGATTGGCAGCCACTACAATTTTTCAAAGTAATTTGTCATATTTTGACTTCAATAGGGGCATGTTCTCCCATGCCCTCTCACACTATGCACAGCCTCTTCAAATTTTCATTTATAACCGGAATAAAACAAATAATTTAAATAGCAACATAGTTTTGTCAACAGATTTGGATTATAAGACATTCTACTAGCTACAACCTGTGACAAATGTTATGAAAATACACTGCAGGCAAACATTTATTTTCTTAAAAATCTAGCTTTACACAGAAACTGGGCAATAGAGCGTGCTTAAACATAAAAGTTATGACCTTTGTCAGATGATGGCAGTCAAGCCGCATTCATTATGGCAACTCATTCAAATGAATCAAATTAGATTACAGCAATAGACTTTAAACTACAAACCGATTTGGGTGTTTTGATGTTGGCAGGTCATAATGTTACCATGGTCCTTTTACGACCTCATCCTTATGAAAATTCATAAGTAAATATCAAAAAATAACCCTTACAGTGGAGTTGAATCTTCAGCTCCAATGGTTTTGGTATTTAAGATATTGCTTGATAATATATAAATTAAAATTTTTCGTTAACATTTCTGTTTTACGTGTTAAACCAATGATGACGTCTAAAATTGGGATTTCATGGCCGCCACCACCACCAGCTGACCATACTCGCCATGGAATTTACTAAATTTTACTAATCTTGTATGCATATACAACCCTCTCGCACATGCATGCATGAACACGCACACACATACACACAAATCAAAATTATAAAAAAAATTACAAATCCGTGGTCTATGGGTATACTGCGCAACCGACATTTGTTTATAAAAACACAAACTTGGAATCAACTGAAATTTTGGAATCTAGTAAAGAGTGGCGTACCAAGGCAGTCGATCCAGAGGGGGCAAAATTCCCAAGTCGTCCCAGCAGAGGGCGCAAAATTCCCAAGTATTCCCGCTAGAGGAGGCAAAATTCATAATTCTTCTTGGTGATTTGCTCCAATTAAGTCTGAATTTGACGAAATGCGCGCATAGCACACAAAAATTGCCGAATTTACCTTACTTTTTGTCCAAATTTAGACTGAAATTTGTCAAAATTCCCCTTAGAAGAGGAATGAAAATACATATTTTGGTCCATATCGTCCCGCTTTTTCAAGCCAGAGGGGGCAACTTGCCCCCTTTCCCCCCGGTCGTTATGCCACTGCTAGTAAACAAGCAAAGCAGATGGTTTGAATCATGATATGCCCCTTTAAATACTGCAATGGGACTAACTCAGTATAGCACTCAAAACTTCTTACATTATTTTGTTGTAAAAGGGAAATAAATATATTCTGAAAAATGGAACAAATATGGAGAAAATGGTTTCCTCTGTTTAGACAAGCACTGCATTAATAGTGCATTTACAATTCTTGAGGAGCCTCTCAAATCCCAGTCCCCAACATCAATTTCCTCTGCTTACTGGAGCATCCATTTTCAAGTTTCTGAAGAATTGTAGAATTACTGTTACAAGAGAAACATTTTGTTTTGGTTAAGCTCTGTCTAAGAGTTTTCTTTATGAAAGCATGTTTTGGGCATTTGTAAAGAAGTTCTTTATGTTATCGCACGCTTTGGATAAGAAATTGAAAACTGCTAAAAATTGACTTAAAGCAACATGAAATTTTTCAATACATCTCCTCTTTTTGGGTGGACACAGAATTGTGAGAAAGGAGAAGGAATACTTTGAAAAGAGTACATGAAGTTTGCTATGCAGAGGAAACATTACTTTTTAACCCACCGGATAAGCTGGTTGAATTTGTTATTGATGAGTCATAACCAATATCAATGATCTTCAAAATGCAAACAAATTAAGCCCCATTTTTTAAGAACCACATGCCTTTGTTCAAGAAATATTACACAACAATTACAAAATAGATACATAGCATTACAGAAAAATAATGAACAAGGCGGTTCTCGAACTACCAGTCTCGCCTGCTTTCGCGTATCGCTGTAAGACAAAGAGCAGCAAACCAGATTAAAACTGTACAAGTAGAATGTTCCCCAAGAAGTTGTGCAAGCAGAACAGTGGGGATTGCAGATATCCCCATCCCAACACCCCCTCCCCAGCCCTACAACCACCCCACCCATGCACATTCCACCCCACCCATCCCCAACACCCCATCCCCAAAACCCCACCCCCTCCCAAAACCCCACTCCCCTCCCCAACACCCCGCCAAACACCCCACCCCTCCCCAACACCCCAAAACAACACACCCCCTCACCAACACCCGCAACACTCAACCCCCACCACCACCCCTCCCAACAGCCCCCAACACCCCGCAACACCCCTCCCCAACCACCACCGCAACAACCCAAACCCTCCCTACACCAGCAACACCCCACGCCATCCCAACACACCACAACCACCCACCCCTCCCCCAAACACCACAAACACACCAACCCCCTCCGCAACACCCTCCCCACACACCGCAACACCCGCAATACCCCACCCTCCCCAAACACACCGCAACACCCCACGCCCCTCCCAACACACCGCAAACACCCCCCCGCCCCAACACACCGCAACACCCAACCCCCGCCCCCAAACACCTGCAACACCCCCCACCCCCTTCCCCAACACCCCAAACACCCCACCCCAAAAAACCACCGCACACCCAACACACCGCAACCACCCCACCCCCTCCCCAAACACCAACCCCTCCCAAACCCGCAACACCCTCCCCAACAACCCCAACACCCACCCCTCCCCAACACCCGGCAAACACCCCACCCCAACACCCTGCCCAAACACCCACCCCCTCCCAACACCCTGCAACACCCCCACAACACCCCACCCCCTCCCCAACACCCCTCCCCAACACCACCGCAACAACAAACCCTCCCCAACACCCGCAAACACCCCACCCCTCCCCAACACCCGGCAACACCCACCACCTCCCCAACACCCCGAACACCCCACCCCTCCCAACACACGCAACACCCCACCCCACCAACACACCGCAACACCCCACCCCCTCCGCAAACATCCCTCACTACAGCCACCGCAACAACAACCCCCCCTACCACCCCGCAACACCCCATCCCCTCCCCAACATTCACCCACAACCCCCACCACCTCCCCAACACAACCCCGTAACACCCCACCCCCTCCAACACCCGCAACCCACCCCTCCCCAACACCCGCAACACCAATCCCTCCCCATCACCCCCTCCCCATCCCGCAACACCCCAACTCTCCCCCAACACCCCACCCCCGTCACCCAACACCCCGCAATACCCACCCCCTCCTGCAATACCCAGCCCCCTCCCCAAGACCCAAACTCCCTCCCCAAGCCCCGCACCACCCCACCCCTCCCCAAAACCCACAATATCCCAATCCCCCTCCCCAACACCCCAGCCCCTCCCAACACCCCAGCCCCTCCCCAAACACCCCAGCCCCTCCCCAACCCCCAGTCCCTCCCCAACCCACCAGTCCCCTCCCAACACCCCAGTTCCCCTCCCCAAACAGCCCACCCGCCCAGCACAACACAACACCCCGCACCACCCACCCTACCCCTTCCCCCAACACCCCGCAAGCCACCCGACCCCTCCTAACACCCCACCCCTCCCCAAAACCCCGCCTGCTCCAGTAACAAGAAATATTGCATCCAATGTACTGTGTCAGCTATACAGCAATTACGCATATTTAAGTAGTTCAATGTAACACAAAAGCCCCCTTTAATTGGCCCACATGCACTTGACCTTAATTATGATTCACACACAAGATGAATGCCAGACTAGTCTCATGTAGTAAAGAAATTTTGCCTATCCGATGTACCGTTTCAGCGGTACAGTAATTATGCATATTTAATTAGCTAGTTTACATACCTAAGCCGCATATATCCACTTACTTTCAAATGGCAAAAAAGATGCGCACCATAATGCGTTTTCGTGCAGTGAGGATTTGTGTATCCGATGTACGTTCAAAATTATAGCAATTACGTGATTTTTGGCATATAGTTATTAGTATTGAATACTTAATTTGCCCGAAATAGGCCCCAAATCTAATTCAGGTCAGAATCTTCAGCCCCTTCCTTTCACCAAGTTACATCATGATAAGCTTACGAACTCTGAAACGTTACACAAGCATTTTTTCTTAAATTAGCAAATTAGATACTTAATTAGCCAATTTTACGCCCAAAATGCACTTGGACCCAATTATGCTTCCACAAAAGATGCATGGACATAGTATTCTTTCATGTAGCGAAGGAATTTGGCCTATCCGATGTAATGTTTCAGAGATACAGTAATATGCCATATTAATTAGCTCATGTGCATAACAAGCCGCAAATATCACACACTTCCAACTGCTAAAAGATGCGCACCATGGAAGGCTTTCATGCAGTGAAGGAATTTGTGTATCCGATGTACCGTTGAAAAATTATAGCAATTACGCTGAATTTTTGATATGAATTAGCTCATTTGCATACTTAATTTGCCCGAATACGCCCGAAATCTAAACAGTGCGAGAACTTCCAGGCAACGCTCCCTTCCACCAAGTACATCATATACGCCCCCCATTCGAACTACTGAAAACTTGTACACAAGCCTTGCGGGAAACCTTTTCGTAAAATTATGCAAAATTAGATACTTAATTAGCATATTTTAAGCACCAAAAATCTAATCAAGTAGAGAAACTCATCAACCCGCCTCTTTCCGCCAAGTTACACCATCGTAGCCCTTACGGAACTCCAGATAAATCGTACCACAAGGCAGCGTGAAACACGGCCGGCGAGCAGACAGGACAGCATGACAGACAGGACCAGACAGACAGAAAAAGTGATTACTAAGTCATTGACGAACAAAAGGTAGGCGAGACAAAAACTACAGCAGTACAAAGCAGCACATCATTTTCTTCTTGCATCCCCTTTTTTTTTGTACATGGAGTTATTATTCAAACTATTTGAAAACACGAGCTGTGCTGAGCATGCTAATTTGAAAGGTGAGGCGAATTGATTCTCAACATCCAAATTTGCGCATACTCTAGGTTTAAACATTTTTCATTTACAATCATAAATCATTAAAGTCTGACTCAGAGGATGGAAATATTTTTGTTGTGTAATAATGAAATAGTCAACTAGAACTAAAGATAGTAACCTAACCTAAAATGCACAATTCCGAACATTTGAGACTGAATTTGGTTTTTCGTTTTGATGCAGTAAACATTTTATGTGTAGTATTACGTCCCACAAGATACTGTGTATACAAAAATCCGGACGGAATTTTATAACAAAGGTGTGATTTTCATATAAAGGATTCGATGTATAGTGTCTAATTTATTATTTCACACAGTGTTAAGTATGTGGACAAGCATTATGTTATATGCCAAAAAAACAAATTGTTTTGGAATTTGATTTGGGCGCCATCCTCAGGAATCTCTGAGTCGCCTTTTTAAGTTGTTTTTCTCCCAACGAAATATGAAAGTTGTGTTTGTTAAATCAGTGATTGGAATGACAAAGATCTAAAATTTGACTGAAAATTTAAATGGGAATGGGAATGAATTTCATATATAAGACTGAATTGAATTCTCAGTCTTAATTTTGAATCCTTCCCTCAATCAGTTCCCGTAATTTCATTGAAGAGATAAAATCAAAATACAGTAACACCATCAATATCAAACTAGAATTTTGGAAGTATATATTTTTGTAGGGATATGAGACCATAACAATAATATTAAAGGGGGGATGGCCTGATTTAAGGATATGACAGTTTTCATATGATAGATTGGCCTTCACTCCACAATCCCATCTGTAAAAGTTTCGCCGATATTTCAATTTGGTTTTGATGCCAGAGCTAAAAAAGTTAATTTTGTAGCCCCATAGAATACTTTTAAAAAAAAACATTTAAACTTTGTTTGAATTGGTCAACCAAAATGGGGCACATTTTCGCTCATACTTCCAAACCAACATCTTGGCTCTAAAGATTTCCCAGGGTAAAATGAGAAAAAAAAAAGTAGCTTTCTTCTGATACCAAAATGTTTGACCACTTCCGGTGGGGGCTTGTCGGGGATGAGGCTATTAGCGATCGGGCCAGGGACCTTTAAGTCATCAATGCCCATGGTAATGTTACTGGTTTGTGTGTTCCATTTACCGTGCTTGAACATGAAAACCAAAATGAGTTTCACTTAGAAATATTGACAAAAAGTATTGGGCAAATTTATTGTGTGTATTGTCCAAAACACAGCTGAAATTGTGTGTAGTAACAGGAAGCAATTTTGATGGAAATTTAATCACAATGTGGTTTTTAAATAAAAAATTTAATAAAATTAGCAACAGGGATTTATTACTTTCTTATGTTTCTCACATCAGCTTCTTTTGTCAAAGTCATGGTAAATATCCATACTGCGTATGGAGATTCCATTCTACCGTCATTACATCGTTGCTATTTGTCACTCTTCGTCTCTCGGCTCTTTTCATAAAAATATCGTCTTGGTAAAGGTGCAATGAGAGATTTCAAATAAAGGTGTCCCTAAAAATGTGAAAAATTCTGATTTTTGTGTGGTGTAAAGCTTCTATTCAAAAATATATCCATCTGCAAAAAAAGATAAGCTGGAACCGTTCTTTTATACAAACATGTGAAAATTTGAATTTCCGATTAGGAGCAAATAAAGTCAGCCTACATTTTCTATTGCAATATTAAGTTAATTTGTAGCCAAATAAACGGTAGGGAATCAATTGTGTGTCTAATCTAATGGAAGCACTCATATACACAAAATATGATGATTGAAATCTCTCGTTGCCCTTTCAGCAGCACTGAATCACCTCCCAACGCGGTTTCCAACCTGCTCGGTTTGCAAATTTCCTGTATAGAGCGCGAGCGCGCGAGCGCGCCAGAGTCGAGATGGACAATACAAAAAGAAGAAACTCTGTGACGGACTGTACAAAAAAACTGAATAAATAACATCCCAACGGGTTAAGGGGGAAACACATACTTTTCTACATCCATTAATGAGCGTGTCTACTGCTTTGAAATTGAATGTCTGATATTGGGTAACCAATAACTTCCAAACAATTGCTTTTAAATGTGACAAATATCCAACAATATTGAAACAGACAGCGATGTCAAAAAAGTTACCACCTCATTTTAAGTGAGTGAAGATTACAAATGACATGATGATGAATCAAATTTTAAGATGATGGTTTAGACTTTTTGCTGCAGTTACGTGTGATGATTATGAATACATGAATCTAGTTTTCCTTTAACTTAATAATGCTGTATTTGACAAGTTTGACAGCAAAGCACCAAAAACTCTACACATCCATACATGTATTATAGTCTGATTTTTTATTCCTGTCAGTAAATGCATAATGTCAATGGTACAAATTCATTTGGAGGAGATGTATTGAGATCAAAACTAAAGAGCCGTATTAACAGATGAAATTCTCAACTTTCTTCAACAGAATAAGATGCTTTAACCCATCTTGCATGAATCTTTTTTGTATTGAATATGTAACAGCTTCATATCAGAATCAATTGAATTGATTGTCGTAGAGTTTGAGACATGCTATCGATTCCTCTGTTTGGAGTCAATCAAAAAACGGATAAAGTGTCATGTACATCGAGGAAGATTAGGCCACGGAAATATTGTAGTTTGTTATGAGTGACCAAAACTGGAAAAAAAACAACAACATATATGATATTGAAATTCCTGATGTGGTTGTAAAATTGGAGGATTCTGAAAGCAGAGATTCCTACTCTTTCAGCAATAATGACAGCGACTGAAAATTTTTGTGAGTAATAATTATTTATTCCCATCATTTTCTTTTCTTATGTTGAATGCTTCAGAGTTTGTTCAAGTTTGGTGTGGCATATTTATTCAGAGCATTTACCTTGCATTAGTTTCTTCATGAACAGAACGAAGTGTAGTCCTTGCCTGTGTTCAAGCTTCAGCTGAAAACTCAGTTGTTTCCATAATTTTTGTTCTCTGTTTTTCCTCCTCTGTTATATTTTTGTAAAGCACTCCGTTCTTTGTGGAGCGCTATATAAATGCTTTGTAATAATAATTTAATGAGAAAACAGACATATTTTGATAATGGCCTTAATCTGATATGGTCTTGTCACACTGAATTTCTATTAAAGTGATGGGGTAAAGCATACAACTCGTCATAACTAATGATCATTGACACAGGTGCCCCAAAAACGTTAAGAACTGCAGGAATCAAAAAAGTCCTACTATAGTTTATTACAGCGGAAAAAATACAAATTGATAACAAATGATTATTTATATGGCGCTCTAACTACTAACGAGAACACAAGCTTACAGTCACAATGCCACTTTGAGACAGTAGCTCTTCCTTTTTCACTTATCTCTCTGTTTCTGATTCCTCCTTCATGTCCTTCCCTCCCCCTCCCCCCTTCCTCTTTCTTTCCTCTCAGTGGCATACTCAGGACCCTCCCCCAAAAAAATATTTAGTAGCAATTTTATCTCTTAAACACACTCATAGACCACAATATACCATGGTCATTGAGGCTAGAAAATGCACTAAGTCTCAATCATGCAATGATTTATCAACAAGCACTCACCATTGCCTAAATCACTGGCTGGGCCGTGACACCCTTGGTAGCTGCTCCTAGCTGTCATGGACTTGGGCCCACCAGTTCATGGGACTCTTGTTGGTCATGGGACTGGGTCCCTAGTTTGATTCCCACCGATGATGTTAAATCTTCTTTAGCTCTATCCTTTACCCCTTCCCCTCCTCCCGGGAGCCTTGTTAGTTATTTTCATTTCACCCATGATTTCAAGTTCCCCTCTCCTACACTGCTCCTCTCGCTTCAGAAAGTTGTTACTGTCAGCTCGTGTTTCCTCTTTCTCTCTCCTTCTTCCTTTTCCACTCCACCCAGTAGCATACCGACCGGGGGGGGGGGGGGGAATTTCAGCACAAACCCTCGTGGCCTTGAAAAAGCGGGACTATATAGACCAAAATATGCATGTTCACATCCCTCTTCTTCAAGGGCATTTCGACCAATTTCGGCCAAAATTTGGACAAAAATCGCACGCATTTCATCAAGTTCAGGCCACCACTAATTGGAAGCAAATCAACGGGATGACTTACAAAATTGTCCCCATCTTATGGACCACTTTGGAAATTTTGCCCCCTCTGATCAACTGCCTCAGTAACACCCACTGCCACCCACTCAATGCAATACACTTGCTTGGCTGATCATCTTACTTGGTTGAAGTTCCACCAAAAAAATTTTTTTTTCCCCCCCCCCCCCCTTGGTTCCCCCCCCCTCCTCACATCAGCTGCCCCTTTTCACAACGTCTTTATTTGTCATGTCATCCTATAGCCCACAAAACAAAACAGAGCAAGTCGTCTATCATACAGCACATCAGCAACATCTATCATAGTGCATTCCCAATTCACACCATAAATAAACTACTGCAATGTTTCCTGTATGACTAGCAAGGTAGCTATCTACTGCTGAAAGCAAACACTGAACCTCCTAATGACTATTGACATCTGATGACAATTTATTTGAGGTGCGTTTTGTTACACCTGTACAAGGACATGTCTAACACATTGAGTCAATCTATCCGTGCCCTTCATTCTGCTTTTAAGAGACACTGCAATTTGAAAAATAGTGCGTCCCTCAATATTTTTCAAATTGGCATTATTCATGGTTCTATAACCAGTACATTAGCCCTCACCTGAAATGACTAAGCCCAAATCAACACTCTTATTGGAACAATTGTATAATAATGTAATCCGGCCGACATTTATTCAGCAGACATGGAAATGGCGTGTAACACAAAAAAAACACATGCCGAAATTATTCCCATGGCATGCACCTTGTGTGGGCTGTCGTGACCTTTGTGGTTTTAATATAAATGAGTACGAGTCTATGATATTACTGTAACTGACCCATTTGTGATTAAAGTTACGGCAAACCGTAAGTAGTCCTACAAATTACTGGCCTGGCTTTAGCCCTCTTATTATGTTCCTATCTGTTTTGGGTATGTAATTTTTATATTTTTAAATATTATCCTCATTCTTCTAATGCCTAGCTATCATGCGAGCAAATTGAAGAAATTTTATATATGTGAAAAAGTTCCAGTGCCGCTTTAATTTTTAAATCATTAGAACAATGGTGAACTTGTATTTACGCGATGCGTAAAATACCCGCCCGCCGCAATCGCTACACTCTTCCACTTCTTAATTTTGGCCACTCCACTTGCTCAAAAAAAAAAGTTGTTACCTTTGTGAAATGACTCAAGAATTCTTAAAATTCATCATGAAAATCCCTGAAAATTCACTAATTTAGTAAAAATATTATAATTTATTCAATTTGGCAACACTATTTTTGAAAAAATCATGTAACCACATTTGAAATTTGTGACTCCAAACGAGATCTATCAAGTGGCGAAGCACCGTATTTTTCACATTTTCTAAGAAAGTTAACAGGCTGGCAACCATTTTATTTTTCCAAAACTTAAAACACACAAAAAAACTAAAAAGAATACCTTTAATGGAAAATGGGTACTACATATGTTAATACCTTGTTGTTGGTATACTTTGCCCCCTCACTCGCTTGACATTGATATTGCATATCAATTAGCTATTTGATATTTTAATTACCCGAAATACGCCCCACATATAAATCAGGTCGAGAACTTATTCAGCCACTCTTTCCACCAAGATTAATTAATATACGCCTTACGGAACTCCAGAAAACTTGTACACAAGCCTTGCGGGAAAATTTCAAGAAATGATGCAAATATACTTATTAGCATATTTACACCCACAATCTTAATAAGGTCGAGAAGCTCATCAACCTGACTTCTTTACACCAAAGTACAATTCAACCGTTAGCCCGCATTGAAACTCCAGGATAAATCGTTACCACATATGGTCACAATGTTGACATTTCTGTTATGTGGACCTTTTTCCCTTGACTCCCCCCACCCACCCCCGACCGACTTAGGGACGACCCTGGGGGTATGAATTACATGGGTAATAGGGGGTTTCCCCAAACTACAATATGACCCAAGTTTGGCTACTCTAGCTCATCCAGAAAAAAAGATATGACCAATGTTCCAGGGTTAACATTTATCACGGAATACATACAACGGACATTCCCCCACCCCCTGACAGACCTAGGCGGAGGACCCTGGGGGTATGAATACGTGGTTAGTAGGGGGTTCCCCACTACAGTATACCAAGTTTGGCCTACTCTAGCTCATCCCACAAAAAAAATATGACCAAATGTTCCAGGGTTAACATTTTATCACGGACAGATACATAGGGACATACGGACGGAGCCCATTTTATGTCCCCTCCCGACTTAGTTCGGCGGGGACAAGAAACATGGTACTACTGCCTTTCAAACAGTATGTATGATTGCGTTTTACATCATAATCATTTTAATAACCAGTGTATGAGGATGACTTGGTTTAAGAGTGAGACATTGGAGGGGATGAGGGAGAAGTTGTGGAAATGGAAGAAAGCTTTCGAGAGTAAGGGTCAGAAGGTAAACCTTGGAAAGACAAAGTGCTGTGAGTGGGGCGGAGAGGGGGTGGTAGCGAGTAAGGTAGAGACCCATGTGGCGTCTGTGGGACGCGATCGTACCCCGCCAATTCAGTTTGGGTGTGAGACATGTGGGAAATGGATCCCTGGGAGATGCACACAAAGATGCCAAGAGAGTGCCCCCTAGGTTTGGCACGCGATTTTGGGTTGGTTAGGCAGCTGTGCGCCCGCGCTGGAGGGCTGGTGGCCCCGGCGGCCCCCGTTTGTGTGGGGTGGCGTCCGTGCAGCGTTACCTCCCTCGGGGCTCGGTTAGTGGGGTGTAGGATGTGAGGTGGCTGTGCCAGCGAGAGTGAGGTATGGGTGGGTGAAGTTTAGGGAATGTGGGGAGTTGCAAGGAAAAGATATCCTTTGAAGATGAAAGGAAATGGTGTATATAAGAGCTGAGTGAGATCAGTGATGCTGTATGGGGAGTGAGACGTGGTGGCTGAGCGAAAATGAGAAATGAGATGGGGATTTGAGGAGGACAGAGAGAAGCAATGCAGAGAGCGATGTTGGTGTGAAGTGGATGGATAGGATGAGGATGGGGGACTTGATGCAGATGCTTGGTTTTGGAAGAGGCGGTGGACCGGTTGGCGAAGGTGTGAATAGTTGTACGTTGGTATGGGCATGTGTCGAGGAAGGATGACGAGCAGTTGTGAAGAAGGGCTTTTTGAGTTCGAGGGAAAGCGCGGGTTGAGGAGGAGGGACGTCCAAAGAGACATGAAGAAACAAGTGGAGGAGGAGAGTAGGAGGGTTGGGTTAATTGAGGATGGAGGATGCATTGAATCGGTTGAAATGGAAGGAAGGAGTCAGGCGGTGGCTGCAAATATGAGGTGAATCGGCCACCCCCGTTGACGGGGACAAAACCGGATTTAAACTTTGGTTTAGCAGTAGGAGTAGTTGAAATGTAGTTTACAAAATTTACATCTGACCTCTCTTCAGCCCTTACCGCCAATCTTACAATGTTGCCAATGGCTAAAAAATATCACAAATGTTCCTTGTGATAACCATGCTGGTGCTATGGGGAACTGATCAAATAAAAATAACCAAAATGATGAAAAATTGTTTAAAAGTGTTATTTTTACATAAGAGATTTTTTTAGGTTCATTCATTTTTACAAGTAAGTGCCTTGGCCAATGCTAAATAGGAAAACAAAAGTGGAAGTAATGAGATAAAAGTCTGATACAGGGTGGAAATATGATTAACTATACTACCGTGTTGTTCCTCATTTAAATGCCCAGCTCTAATAATCGCCCCCTACGATTTTTGGATATAAAACAATTCAAGAAAAAAAACGAGTTAATCTTACCGCTTAATCACCTGATTTAATGGCCGGGACTGTCGTAATCCGTAGCATAATCGCTGTTTGTCATCAAGATTTCGGCTCACGGCACACCAAAACTTGGACCACGTGTTGATTATAATTGCCAGGGGTTGAATTGGAAATTCCCATCTAGCACGCACGAACACTCTTTTTATAAACTGTGTAAAGGTGATTTTGACGGGGATTTTGACTTTTCCAATTTTTTGACGGTAATAAACGCCCCCACTTTGAAAAAATGCCACCGCCCCCGGGGCGTTGATTAGGAACAATATGGTAAGGCAGAGTAGTAAGGCAGTTGCTTTGTGCTGCTCTAGATTCTTTCTGCAGCTTTTGATATGTTGATCATGCCATTCTTTGGGATAGGTTACGTGATACTTTCAAAATCAAGGGTTACTGCCTTCAGTGGAATTCGGTCGTACTGACAGAACCGCTCTTTTCGACTTGTGGCATGGGGGAGGCAATTTCAAACAAGCATCATCTCCCTTCGGTCTTCTCAGGGGTTCTGTGGTCGGGGCTCTCTTTTTCATAATGTACACATACTTTATAGCATCAAATTCATCCGGAAGCACAATATGCGTACACACATGTATGCTGACGATGTGCAGCTCTATTTGACATTGATCCTAAGATTGATGATGCCAAAACATGCTGTCAAAGACTCTCTCTTTGTATTGATGAAATCCGTGAGTGGATGCCGCTGTGATAACCAACTCAAATTGAGATGGAAAAGACAGAATTTTTCAGCGCATGTTCATCCTATTAAAACAAAATCGCCTCAAAGATCTTACATCAGGGTCGGGCGACAGTGGATGTTCACCAAGTCTCGGCAATTAGAAAACCTGTGTCTGTGTTTGATCAGACAGTGCTATTGACTGAACATGTAAAGCGTCATCATTAAGTCTGTTAACTTTCACTTCGCAATATTTACCGGATCCGCCGCTTATCACATTTGGGAGTTGTCATCATCTCGTCCGTTCACTGATTTTTATCTCGCATTGACTATGCCAATTACTTTGGTATGGAGTCGGCCAGATGATCGGAGTAAACTTCAGATTTTGCAGATAGAGCAGCCAGGCTGGTGTTCAGATCGATAGATAGAAGGAAACCAGCCACACCACTCCTTGAAGAGCCCCATGGCTACACAATTAGTGAGCGCGTGTCTTTAGCTTAGCTTCTTACTTACAAGGGCTTTCGACAATTGCCCTCTTAATGGTACGAATACCTCTCTTTGTATATTCCTGGCAGGCCAGGATTGCGTTCTGCAGAGGACAAGACGCTCCTCACTGTTTCCCGCACAAAACGGTCAGTGGGTGACCAGGTGGCTTCAGCATGCGGCCCCTGCCTATGGGACCTCTTTGTGCCCATCTCTGTGTCGCCCACTCAAGTCCATTTTTACTTTTAAGAATGCTCTACAATTTCATCTATTTCGAAGATGATTGTGTGCTTAAATGTGTTTTTTTGTTATTGCCTCACATTATATTTATTAATAATTATTCCGCTGTTTTTCTGTTTTGATGTTAAGTACTTAGCTCATAGTAATACAACAGGTATTTTGTACAGATGAACCATTTTTTGGGCTAAATAGTAATTACTCCTTTTTGTAAAGCCTTTGACCTTGTTTTGAGAAGGCGCTATATCAAATGCCGTGTTGTATTGTATTGTATTGTATCTGACCATATAAACTTTACTATGCCTTAGGTTGAATGTATTTTTAACCTTTTTTTTTCCTAAAAAAAGACCTTAAACCTGTGATGATCTCTGTCCAATAAACCTTCCCCACCTACTGCATAGGTGCTTTATTACAACAATCAAGTGCACATTTAGAGAAATGTGGTTCCCCAATCCTCCCAATTGTCTTGTGAAGAACGCAGTTGAGACACTTGGTGAATGCCCAGTTATTTCTGTGGACAGGAAGCATTTTGACCATTTTCAATGACCTCAAAATGACCCCTAATTGTCCTTGACCCCCTTATCTCTGAACACCCTTGCAATGACCCTTCATGAATACCATCGCAGTGCCAGGGGGCAACAGCTCCTACCATTTTTTTGCTTTCCCCCCCCCCCCATCCAGATGGAAAAAGAAATGATTTTTTGGCAAAATCATAATTTTAGGCTACAAATTACCCATGTTTTGGGCAAATATCACAATATCAGTGATTTTGGACAAAAATTTGTTAAATTCTCAAAGTTGATACTGTCTGATAAGATATTATTGGCAACTTTAGCTATCTTTGGTGAATGTTTCGGGTTATTTAAAGTGGGTGCATACAGCTCACCACATAGCCCCACTATATCATACCCTGTCGCAAAACTAAACATCACATGACAGGCAGGCAGTATTCAGGCATCTCATGACACATGGCCCCTCCACAGAACATGTTACTATAGTGTGTTCACTGTATGATGAAACACACCTTTTTAATAAAGGTACACGAGATAACACTAGGGAAGACCAAGATCATAATGCAATCCTAAGTAAATATAGTATATTATACTATGTATTTTGGCACACTTGGAGCATGACAATGTGTACAATTTAAGCGGCAAACGTATGGGGTCATTTCCACTTTACCCTGAACAAGGATACAAGTTCGAAGGTAATAACTAAGTGCAAACCTTTAACAGACACTACAGAATGTGTCTCCCCATTTCCAAGTTAGGGTGCATTACAGCATATTTGACCGCTTTTTTGAACCCTGTTCCACATGCTTGCTCATAAATCAAAATGTTTTCATTTACTGGCGCTGGAACATATCTGTTTGCCATGGTGGCAAACAGCATGAAATTAACAAGATATGAAGCATCCCAGGGCTGCATTAACTTTCACTAATAGAAAATAAAAACGTGTACCTACTAGGCATTCGGCCATTCACATTGCCTAATGGAAATCCTCAATACATCTGTTGCTTACAATTTGTTCCCGTCTTCATCTTTTAAATGTTCATTCCCCGGGATGTTCCAAGAAATTATTTTCCCTCACCTAGCAAACAGTGTTCAACATCCCAACTATCGGTCACACAGTGCACTGTTGGATATAAGAAAAACAAACTAGCTCAGAAAATCTAATTGGTTGCTGAAAACAAGATTATCTGAACACACTGTTGCTGATGTGTTCTAACCCAGACAAAAATAAGCCAAAATAAAATGCAAACATGAAAGGTTAAACAGAAGCTATTTACTATTCAAGAGCACATTAAATAATTTAGATGTATTAACTATTACTATCAACAAAAAATAGATACCATATTTCACTAATAATAGTGTTAAAATAAAAGGGGAACCTTAGGTCATAAATCAATTCATGAACCGTAGATGGCCTCTACCTAAACCTTAGTTTTAACTCACTGAATAAAACTTACCTCAGTTTTCAGCAATATGGCACCCAACTTGGATGCCAAAAAGGCCAAATTTATTTGCTTGCCCCCACATCAATGACTCAAATGATTATCTTTGAACCCTTAACAAATTCCTAGAGTCC
>JAMKCH010036487.1:0-15500 GCA_023653785.1 Ophioderma brevispina | reverse complement strand
AACACCATTTCAGCGATAGCGTGTCAACAAACCATTGGAAGAAAATTCTTTAAATTTGCTAGATAAGTGCTTTCCACCCGGACATAGTTTACACAACTCTTTGAACAGGAAATACCGTCAAATTAAGTTATTGTTGCATGGCCCAAGTTTGAAACAAATAATAACAGCACACAACAAAACTATTTTGCGCAAAGCTGACCTTCTTCAAAGCGGAAAGTAAAACTTGTAATTGTGTCAAAGGAAGTGTTGCCCCTACCTACAAGGCAAATGCTGACACACCGGTTATAGTTTACCAAGCAACTGTAACCCGCTGGTGACATTCTCAATAAGGAAACTTACATCGAACTAACAGCAAACTCTTTCAAAACAAAGGTTCAACAACTCACATGGCCAGCTTTTAACAACAGTGACAAAAGGCATGCGACAAAATTAAGTGAACATAGTTGGAATTTAAAGGACAAGAATAAGATCTTATTTCAATCGAGTGGAAATTAATTAGTAAGGCCAAGGCTTACTCAACTACAAGAAAAAACTATGCAGATTTTGTCTAGAGGAGAAATACCTCATTATATTTCAACCCAACCTTTCTTCACTGAACAAAGGACTGAAACTATTAACAATTGTAGGCACAGGAAGAAGCATCTCTTGGTCAACATAAGTAATCAATATGTCTGCCACTCTGAACTTTAATTGCCTACTTACACATATGTTATGTTCTCTTATGAATGTTTATTGACACTCTATGTGAATACCTTCACTTTGCATTTTGTTCTATGAGTGGAGGTTGGCAGGAGCTTGCTAGGCTGGCCTCATTGAAACAAACGTTGTGAAACAACAATGTATTATTCAACTATCAAGTCCATTCTAATAATGATTTGAAGCTCCCTTCTGCGTTGGCACGTTACGTGGACGATTAACCCTATGGAGTTAATACTATTAATATATATAGATCTAGATAGATAGATATCTATAGATATATATATATATATTATATATATATATATAATCTATATAATATATATAGTGTTTCCCCAAAAAAAATACATATCATTCCCAGTTCTAATCGAAGTTATGCAACGAAATGTCCTTGAATTTTAGGGTGGGAATATTTTTGGGAAACCGGGTATGAGATAAGGAGAGGGTTATGTAACTTTACATGGGGTTGGTTATGTAATTTGCCAAACACAAATCTACAATTTCTTCCTAACCAACCCTCCCTTGTCAATAGTTAACGGGTCCAAAATTGTGGTTTAGAGCTAATCTTAGCCGGCAGTACGAGCTGAGTCAAATGAACCTTTATTTCGGTCATCCTGTGTACGTACAGCCAGCTGACATAAGAACTTAGATTACGTACGTACCTGTCGTATGGCAGGTAATGCGTAGCCGCGTTTTCGAAACACCGGGCGTTCGAGAGACACCCGGTATTTTCGGCGCAGCACCTTCACAGGTACAACTATGAAACAAAACTTTCTTTCTTTTAGGACTATGGGGCATGTCCTTCTATGCTGTGTTTTGTTGTCTCCATCGGGGGGCTAATTAATTATTAAAAAAAATCATAATAATTATTAAATCATATAACAGTCTGTTCCCAACAAATAAACTGGCACATTTCTTGAAAAAGAATAAAAACGTCACTTCAATGTCATTTCCCCAATATCAGTTGACCAATGGATACACATAGACTTCAGCAACATGGCGTTAAAGGATATTCAATCACCGGCCCGGTATACGGTGTAGAAAAACACTTCAGATCCCTTTTCATCTGTGAGTGCAAGACCATTGGTTATATTGTCGCGCAGCTTAATAGAATAGATTCAGCTGTTACCGCTTCTCAATTTAGATTCAGTACTTTTTCAGGACAAAATACTTATCCTCATTTAATTCACAAATAAAAAATATTGAGCTTCTATAGTGCGTGTTCAATAGCTTTGGCCATATTTTTCATTCATTTATTAGAAAAGGAAGATAAACATGAACAACATCACGAGGAATGTTGCTGGGAAGCTTTGACCTAAAAACTTGGTGCAGAAACAAAATCGTAACTTATTGCTTAACTTCATTTCTATTCAATTTACGCGTTTTAGAAAGAAACAGTTTAGTGTCAACGAACTATATCTAATGTACCTGGTTAGTTATTGTGAGAAAGGACGGATATGTCACTCAACCGAATCGTGGACGGTGGTAAACACCTGGACTATAACAATGGCCCCCACATACCGGGCCCATGTAATATATTTAGCTCATGGTTTGCTGAAGTCTATACCATATTATGGTCTCTGATATTGGGAAAAAAAGAAATTGAGTCGACCTTTATTTCTTTTTAAGAAAAAATGTGCCAGTTTTATGTGCGGGCAAAGACAGTTATGTGATTGTAATAATCTATGATGAATTTACACTTGCGCTTTTTCCCTTAGCCCCCTGATGGGGACAACAGATTTGTTATCCAGTTGTTATTGGTCCACGCCCATGTCTATTTGGTTGGGAATGGCGCTTCAGCAACTCGGGGCAGATTTGAGCCAGTAGCATTAAAGGTTGTCCAAAAAAAAAGTGGCACAAGCAGATAAACTCGATTTCTCCAAAACTGCTGAAGCTGTGAATTTTATTTTCAGGGATGGATATTAATTATACTCTTTTGTATAAAACTGTGCAAATACCATGACAATTTGCTCATGCAAGCCAGAAGTATAAACGATTATTAAAGACCCTCTGTTTTTTATCCATTCCAATGGATTTACACAGAGTGAGTATCGGTACCATTCAGATGGGGTAGATTGTGGTTCAATCCTTATTTTCATTGACTAAATGATAACCTAAGAACCTGAAGGTGATTTGCCCTACTAATTAATGAGGGTGTATTGAACAAATTATCTACCTGTATCTAATAATAATAACTTTTTAAGCTGCCAATACTCATCTAAAAGGGGTACCTGTTAAATATTAATTTGTCGGGCGTAATACATGTACATTGAACATATTTTAAGAAAGGCAATAGATGTTGCTGAAATGAAATTTTAGATTCAATTGTTCACGTAGATTTAAAGTATCAATAAATGACAGGTTGTGATCTTCTTGGCTTAGTTCAATAAAAATGAATGGCACGTTCTCCAATGTGTTATGATAAATCCTTCACAAAGATGAAAAAATTCAAGAAAATCGTATCTGTTTGTGTCATTATTACATTTGAGTCTGACAAAAGATGTCGGCAAACCAGGTTACTGCCGAGCCAAAGGACTTTCCTGTCACTAAGCTATTTTAATTTCTTTCTTGCTAAAGAAGTGTGCTACTTGATGACATTAAACACATGTGCCCACTTAGTGGAGGATATTTATACAAAAAACTGCACTGAGAGAACGAAATAGACATACGGCAAAGTGTTGATTTGTGCTTGATCACATAATGTTTAGAATGCGGCTGTAGGCCTATATTGCACGCTATATTATATGCCTATTGAAACTTTATAAAACCTAAAAAACTAATACCTGTGCATTTTGTATTTCCTTAGTTGTTAATATTTAAATGGTATGCCATGTATTCATTAGCAGTAAATTTCAATGTGTTGGAAATCGCCTGCACCCAAAAGCGAACGGACAAATGATGTTACTGTGTAAATCCCATTGGAATGGATGAAAAACAGGTGGCCTTTTTATAATCGTTGTATTTGGTTTAGTGGGGGATGGTCAGGGGTTTGCACAATGTATACAAAAGATTATAATTACATTCTTCACCTGAGAATGAAATCACAGATTTAGTACTTTTTTGAGAATCGGGGGGTTCTGCTTGCACCACTTTTTGGGACAACCCTGTACATCAGTTGACTAATTAGAAGTTGAGACTTTCATGTGGTTTTCTTTTGACCTTGTGGACGTTCGCAAAGGCAGAGTTGAAAACACACATGCACAGCTTTGAGCAAGTCGGAATCGGTTACTTGGGAGCAAAAGCAGATCTGGAACTGGCCGTCTTCAAGTTACGATGTAAATAAGTCCGGTATAATCATCATCATCATCCTGGTCACTAACCATATGCGTTGACTGTGATACGATTCCGTACCATATCGGTCTTTCTCGAGCGGAGGAGGGTTCTATATCCAAAATCCTTCCACCATCTCTGGTAACGCATCCAGATTATACGCCCTGATCTGCACAATTGTCCTGCCATGCCAAAGGCTTGTGTCAAATCTGCGATCAGGATTGGGAGTTGTGATGGTATATGGTGTAAAGAAAAATGAGCTAGGGTTCACATGAGAGGAGAGTGTCCTAGCTACCATGCAACATGTACGGAATAACAGTGCTTGTAGACGGGCCATCATTTGGGTTACCGTGCTGAACAAATAGAGCTATACAGCATTCAATAGCGAAAACAACAGACAGATGGATGGTAGGACACTCGAGTCACACGGACACAGTAGTTTATGACAACCGCTTTCTTTACGGAGTCAACCATGCCGCAAGCCGCAAGCCGTCTTTTGTCTCGTCTCTTGGTAGAAGGGACTTCTCTCTTTTTCTTCTTCACGGTGGCGAAGGATTTTAGTCGCGTCCCGTAGCAACTGACAGCCGGTTGATTTCCAACTGCCTCTGCGTTGGTAAAACTGGATCACTTGTCTTAGTTTTCCATACAATATTCCAAAAATACATGCATGACCTTGACATTTCAAAGTAGTAAAATCGGTTCACTGGTGACACTCAAGCTCTGGAACATTAGATAGACGTGGTTCCAAGTACAGGGAAAATTATTGGCAGTATCCATAATTTTCCGTGACCGGTACCAATCCACTCCCACTCCAATCAAAACAAGAGACAACCCCATCAATAAGAAAAAAACCACCCACAAATTTCAAATGGGTACAAGGACTAAGATACCATTTCTATGGTGTCAAAAAACAACGTACAAACACAGCAGCAAGGTCCACAGCACCAGTGGAGGTAGGCACCAGGTGAAAGAAGGTTGAAGTTACAGTAAGCTAGTCAACATTTTAAGGATCCGAAGCTGGTTATCGAGTCCATTTGGTTTCATTAGTTTTGAGCTTTTGAATCAGAGATTGTTCCGCAAGCATGACGTTCCTGTAGAGTTACCAGCAGTGGACAAATACAAGGAATTTTTACGTCAATGGGGGTGTGGTGGCACTGATTAAGGGGATGGTCCATGATTAGAATCTACTGACCAGTTACCCCAAGATTCGGTGTATGTAAACTGCTTCATCGATTGAATCAAATATCAAAAAATAAAAAAAGTGGGGTCCGGATAGTTTTTGAGAAACCAACTCATCAAAAACGACTGTTTTAAGCTTTTTAGCATAAAATCTGTACACAAGTCTATGGAAAATTCACTTTTTGGATACATGTTTTGAATTGTTACAAAAAAATCGGCCTCGATAACTTTTTTTGAAAGTTGGATAAAAGTTGCGCATTTATTAAAATATTTCAGTTACTAAAGAAAAAAATAGGAGTCCCGGTTTACTTTTTCTTGTTATTTAAAAAAGAATACAAGTTTTTTGTGATTCAAAAAATAACATTGCGACATTACGGTTGTGCAAAGCGTCGTATATACTACGCACTGGAGACGCCGTGTAAATGACGCGATTACCAAAGGCGCTCAAAGTTTATCGCAACATTTTAAACGTGTAGACTGTTACAAGTCCTAGCTGCTATAATCAGACAAGCTATCGTAGAGATGGTATATATTTTATCTTCTCGTAGCCTAAAAAAACAATAGCGCGTATGGTGAGAATTGGGAATTTGAAGAGGCCTAGGGTTACACAATTATAAACAATCTTTGAAATTTGTTTTCTTTCTATGAATTTGAAGTTGATATTTGTTTTTTTTCTTTGTTTCTTTATTTGTTATTATTTTTTGTATTTTAGAGAAAAACTCGCACTCCACATTCCCAGTAGTTCTATGTCTTAAAAACACGCAAATAAAAATTGAAGAGTACTTCCAGTTTCGTAGATTATTCAATTGCAACATGCCGTATATCTATCTGTTTAGTTTAGTTCTTATTACTTTCTCTTTTTCAAATTCCATCTCTTTACCTTAGAATGGATGCCGCAAATATATTTACTGTAGAGGGTATTCCTTTCGATGGGGAAGGGGCTGCGCATATAGGAATATGTCAGTGATTAAGATCACCACCGAATAAGATATTAGAACATTTGCATGATAGCTCATGATGTTCCCACAGGCATACATGTGAAGGCTACCGGAAGGCAAAAATACCTGTGAACACTAGGCCTAGAGCTTGTACAGGCGGTGTTGGAAGAGAAGAGAACAGAATAATAGTGAAACTTAAAATTTGAGATGTGGACAATATTGAAATATTCGATCATGACCTCTCTCGCATTGTCCACTTTCATGATGTACCATAGGTGAGCCGTACAGTGTAAATGAAAATGTTTGAAGTATGCACAAAGACCACGTTTAGAAGGGTGGGTCTGGGACACGTCTAAGTCAAACGTATTACATACCAACGCAGCTCAATTTTGTTCTTAGCTTTCCGAGTAAAGGAATGTGGCGCAAACATAGTACGGACACATGGACAAATTCCTTTGACGCTTGCGTTGCATCTAGAATGTGCGCATACAAAATTTGTCCGTGGGCACAAGATCAAATTGAGCGAGTACGGGGCGCATGGACCATCACCTTAAAGTGCACCGCGACTGGTTTACCAGGTTCATTGTTCTCGAATAGAACGGGGGAATGAGCTGAACTGCGAAAAAACGGATTGAAAGTGATTTTTTTTTTGTTTCACCAAATGTGGTTAATTGTTTGAGCCTTGAATATAATGGGCCATAAATGCGATCGATGTGCAGGTGAAAGGGGAAGCAGGACAAAAGTTTAAACACCGTGGGTCCTTAAACCATAAGCAACCAACCATCGACGGAACACAAGTATAAAGGTGTTTTCGTGATTTCAGCACCTTCTGTTATTCATTGATCACTAGATATCCTTGAGAAAGCTTATTCTCAAAATTTGTTACGGCACCTTTGCCAAGGCCAAAACCACCTCATCAAAATACGGATTTCAACTCCTGGAATAACTAGGACAATAACTGTGAACTTGATTACAAATTTTAAAACAAAGTATTAATGTTAATTGTGTGTTTTAAAATCAATCTCATTCAAACATCGATTTAGGTATCAATAATCAAGATCACTCATAATAAATTTGTTAATTATGAACTAATTAAAACTTACTACATGGTGTGTGCCAGACGGAAGCGGGCTGCAGCAAGATTAAAATTAAGATGGCCGAACTTGCAAAGAGTCCTGGAGAATATTCCAGCGCAGAACTTCCAATTTCCAAAGTGGGGACGTGTCCACGGCGATTGTCCTTAACTGAAGAACAAACCAGGCTCCTAATTGACTCCCGAAGTTGGAGGAGGTCGACGAAATATAAAGTCCAAAGTGCTTGTCGGCTTGTTTATCCTTGGATGACACAGAGGCCACGGAATACGAAAACGACACGGCTACACAATCGGAAAAAACTGCTGGAGCTGAGCCTACTATGACAATGTCCACTATAGGAAGACAATGTTTAATGTCACTGTCACTAACTTGGAACAACTGGAAGTCACTATGATTGGAAACTATGCTAATAACTGGAGAATGATGCGTATGTAAACTCGGCTACTTCAGCTCACCAGGCTTTATATATCCTCTCAAACAATACTAGAAAGGATCTGGTCCCTCTCTATATGAGTGCAGTGCTAAAATTATTAGTCCATTACCTTAATAATCTGGAAATGCTCTATTATTCCACATGTACTGCATAGATTAGGATTTATAGCAGCTACTCACTCACTGTGTAATTATGCAGCAGTGCGCCTCCTATGATTCAGAGAAGTTCAGTGAAGCACATTCTAATGAAATCAATAAGGTCCAGTACATTCCATAAGTTTCCCCGCTTTTCTGAGCTCGTCTGAGACTTCTGGTCATTCTATTTGCCTTTCCACCAACAGTTATGCCACACGAACCAGTATATTTTTAATCTCATGTTAATTAGCTAATTTACAATATTTTACTTTATGTTGCTAATTATGACTAATTTACTCAAAATGAAATAATCATTGCTTAAGTCTTGGGGCTGTAACTCCCTCCCCCTTAAAGAAAAAAGTTTGATTGAACTAAAGCAAACTTTCGTTACCTATTTAGGGATTTAACATTTTTAAACTTCATACACATAACTTACACAATGTTAAACTTCCCCTTTTAAAAGCTTAACTTGTTTCTGATTAACTACCACAATTCTGGATAAGCATCAGCCATCACATTATCTTTGCCCTTTGATGTGTCTGATGTCTAGGTTTGTACTCTTGCAAGGCAAACTCCACCCTCACTAAACCTATGTTATTGTTTTTATACTCGTGGATGAAGGTGAGGGAGGTTGGATCTGTGAAAACAAGCACTGGGTCACTGTGGGCCCAATATAAATCCAAATGCACGAATGCCAAAATAAGAGCAAGACACTCCTTCTCAATCTTGGAGTAATTTCTTTGGCTGCTTGTTAAACTTCTTGGAGAAATACGAAATAAGGGTGGTTGTTTAATTCCGTCTTTCTCCTTCGCATTAAGAAACTCCCAACCAACCTATGTCTCTGGCATCTATGGCCAACTTGAATTGGTTCTGAAAAGTCTGGTTTGCAATCAGAACCGGTTCACTAATCAGTATGGCTTGATTTTTTGGAAAACTAATTTCACATGCCTGCGACCAAACAAAAATTTGACATTTTTGGTTTAGAAAAATTTGTCAAAAAGGACTGGGCAATAGCCGAAAATAGTTTGGACAAAACTTCCTGTAATATCCAGCCATGCCTAAGAATCTCTGAAAGTTCTTCCTGGTACTAGGCGTGGGAACTTTCAATTGCTTGAAACTTTAGCCTTGGACAGGCGTGACTTGCCATTGACCTACTACAGGCCTAAAAGGTGAAATTGGAATGGCAAAAATCACTCTGACTAAATTTTACTGGTCGTTTGTTTTATGACAACTTCTGAAACAAGCGATGGAGCTGCCCAATGTGTTGTTCCCAAGACTGACTGTACACAATCAAATCATCAACATAGGCTTCACAGCCTTATATGTCAGAAACTATATGATTTTTACATTCTTGTGGAAGGTTGCTGGTGCGTTTTCATACGAAAGGCATAACCGAGTACTGCAAAAAGCCCCATCCGGCGTGAAAAATGCCGCCGAAATTTCTTTCGCACGATCAGTAGGGGACCTGCCAATACCCCTTTTAAAGATCAAACTTGCTGACGTACTTTGACTCCGATTTTGTCAATGCAATCATCCGTACGAGGGGTACGGAAATGAATCAGTCTTGAACTGATACCCTTCTGAAGTCTGTCACAAAACCCTACGGGAACCATCAGGTTTTGAACCAAAATACATGGGGAACTCCATCACTTTTGCTTGCTTCAATTATTTGATTTCTCAACATGTTCTCTATCTCTTTGTTGAGCTGTTCTTTCCCTTAAAGGATTTACTCTGTAAGGGTTGCTGTTTTATCGGTGCACAATCACCCACATTAAAAATCATGATAAGCAGCAGTGGTTCTACTAGGACATCAGGAAAAATATCCCAAATTCATGCAATGTCAAACTCCTTGATTTTCATGCACTGTGATTTTCTGAAAGATGGTCTAAGTTTTGTATCCAAATCTTTGAGCCACAGCTGAATTTTGCCACTGATTGGATAGTGCATGCGTTTGTCACATTGTTGAATTTGAACATTTCAAATTTCATGATTGTCCTCCTGTGTACTGTTATCAGCAAGACTACAGAGGGGGGGGGGGCACAATGTGTGTTTTTGCGTACGGCCATAATCATTTCTACTACATACTCTTTCAACCTATTTAAAGGGCACAATTGCCTACTCTTACGCCTATTTGGCATTTTGACTATGTAGTCAACTTAATTTACCTTTGATCTACTGTATAGGGACCATTGGTATCTTGCCTGCAGGGATGTCCAGGGATGGGAAACAAGACTAACACTGGTCTCCTGGCCTAAAGACCCTAATCTTGGCATCTTGGTCCCATACCACTTCTTCTTTTGTCTGGGCTTGCTTCAAAATTCTCCCTGGCATTTCATTGCCCTATTGAAGCTATTACTAAATTTGAAAACATAGTCCAAAAAGGTGGTGGTCAGTTTCATCATGCAGCCATTTCTCCTTAGGAGTTTCAAGGGACCACGCGCACTGTTTAGCCCAAAAAAACTAACCTCAAGGGACTGAAAACCTAGGGTTTCGAAACTGATTCCCTTGCAGCAAACAATAACAAGTGAAACTCCCTCATCCATAGTCCTTCTCAAATTCCGAAAACGTGTCCTAATCATATTCTTCATGAGTTTATGGATTCTCTCTAAAGCTCCTTGGGACTATGCATGGTAGGCACTGGACAAATAGTGTTCTATCCCTAACTAATTACATCACTTGTTGAAAAAGGCCAGATGTAAAATTTGACCCCTGATATGCTGAATTGAATCTTAGGTAGGCCTCCAAGAGTGAAAACTTGGTCAAAGCTTTTACTACGTGTTTTTTTTAGCCTTAAATTTCCTTAAGGGTTGGCTTGGGAAACCTGGGGTCGAGGCACAAAATGTTAGTAAGTAGGTACTGATTACCGGACTTAGTCCTAGGGAGAGTCGACACAGTCAACTATGACCATACTAAATGGCTCGTCTCCGAATTGCCGGTGTATGGTGTCAGAGGAGCGGGCGGTGTATTTTTGATTAGGCTTGCCCACAACTTGAAAAGTCAGGCAAGATCTAAAGTATTCAGAAACATACTTCGAAGTGTTAGGCCACCAAAAATGGTTCAAAATCCTATCATGGGTCTTCTTGACTCCAAATGTCCTGCCATAGGGCTATCATGGGCAATGCTGAGACTGCCCTGTGATACACCTTTGGGACAATTACTGATGAAACACTTTCACTATCATGCCGGAGCCATCAGGTGGACTCCATTTCCTCATCAGCACACCATGGTGTTTGTAAAAAACACACAGGAACGTCCATAGACTCGGAAGGGGTTAGGCCATTTGACTAAATTCTTGACAGGATATTTCTCCTGTTCAAGGACTAACTTATTGTGGACTTAAGGGATCTCATTCATGATCCCACTTATGCAACCGCTCAAGCCTAAATCTGTTTTGGAGAACCTATCCCCCCTGAAGAGGGAATCGACGGTTCATCTAATGTTGTCATGAACGTGTCCTCTAAATCTACATTAGGAACAAGGTCTCTCCGTCCTATCACTATTGATTCAAGCCAGGTTTCATAGCCATACTCCTAGTAACTCCACAGGCTGGATAAACTGAACTATTTTCTTCATATCTATTTCTGGAAGGGATTGGGGGTGGGTAAACAATGGTTCCGGGATTGTTAACTTTCCAGGGCCTGCCAACTCATTCCCTAATAACATTGAAACCTTTGACTGGAAGTTCAAGGCCTTACTTCTACTATGACTGTACCTGAGATCAAATCAGAATTAATTCACCTTGTGAAGAGGGACACTATAATCATCCATACCTTGGATCAAAACGTCTCACCTGTTGAGATGAACTTCACTAAAGGGCTAAAGGGCAATGGACCCTCCAAAACTTATGACTGGGCACAACACGTATCACGCATGATCTTATAGGTTTTGGAACAACTTTGTCACCATCAAGCGACACTGAACCCTCCTAAACAAATGGTTCAAAGTCTTCCCTAACTTTCTCAGACTCAACATCTTTCTGTTTAATAGCCTGGGAACTAACTTGTGGTCTAAGGGACACAGCACAACCTGTGGAGCAGACTGCCTGCTTCCATGGCCAATCTGCTTTCCCATCAACTTCCAACAGCTTGCCATAACATCACCTGAATCCTTGCAATATGTGTGGCCAGTTACATCTTACTTAAAACCATTCCCTTACTTTGGTTTGGCACTAGAAGGACCCTTATTACCCTGACTGGAGGAACCTGCCTGACTTTTTCCTTCTTTAATAGTACCATGACTTTGGAATGGATCTACTTGTAGCTATTTGAGTTAAAACTCTTGTAATTCTGGCTTGACTTATTAGGCCCACCTGTACTATTGCTGTAACTCAACTTATGTGTGAGGCGTAACCATCTGCTATTGTTGCTGTGCTGCTGCTGCATTTTTCATCTTTGATATCGCGTTCATCCAAATGAGTTTATATCGGCATGAATGCCTGTTTAATTGCTCATTCAAACCAACTGCCTAAGTTTATTAAAGTCTTGTTTACTTCCTTGTAAGCGAGCCACCTACCCAACATTTGTTCCTGAACTCTAGCAAACGCGACATGAGTTTTGATCTTCAAGTTTTTTCGCACTCCTAAATTTTTGCCTATACGCCTCAGGCACTACTTCATAGGCCTTAAGAATAGAATGCTGTACTAACTACTTCATATCACTGCACTGATCAATTGATAGGAACGAGTAGTCTCTCTAGCTTTCCCCAATAACACAGTCTGAAGCATGTGTCCATTGCTCTTGAGTCACTTCATACTTTCGCAATCTCTCGTAAGGTGAAAAACTACTTGTCCAACTTCTGTGTCCCTAACAGGTTGGAACTAATTTGCTGTTTCTGGTGGCATCAAACCTGAGTGTGAGGACCCTGATTTTCCCTTTTCTAACGGTCTTGTTCTAAATTTTTGTTTTTGGTTCAATTTCTGCCAACTTCCTTCTTTCCTCCCTTTGTAACCTATCTTCTTTTTCCTTTTGTTTCCAATTTTTAATCTGTCATCAAAAAAAAAAAAAATTTTTTTTTTGTTTCCATTGTAATTGGCATCTAGTTCTTGTTGTAGTTGTAGTGCTTTCTAATTCAGTTTTTTTCCTTCTCTAACTCCGCTCTAAAGCCACTTACCTTGTCTTATCTTGCCTTCCCTTTCCTCCTTTTCTAACTTTTCTTTTTTTATTAATTTCTGATTTTTTCCTCCCCTCTTTCTTATTTCTCTTCTCTTGCATTTGAATTTGGGCCATTTCCTAATTGCATTTGCCTCTCCAACTGTTTCATTTTCAAAGCACATCTGGACTCATCCTGAATTCCACTAAATTTTCCAAACAATCCCTCGCCTAGTAAATCTTCCTCACAAGATGTGGTTATCACTGGTTTTTTAATTAAACTGTTTTTCTCTTATAATTGCTTAACTTCCATCCCATAATACTCGGCCAATTCAATTAAATCTGGCTTTTTGAGGCACATCAAAATCAAACTTCTCCCACGTACCTCTTTGACAAACTCTTCTGTCGTTCACGCCAACGTGTATAAACCTTCCTTCCACTAACAAATAAAGCACAGATATCAAAATTAACACACAATCAAATATTGTTCATATTTTACTGTCCTTTTTTTTTTTTTCCAGTGGTATTTCCGGACTCGAGCCCCCATTTTGTTACGGTCACCTTGACCAAGGGCCAAAACCCTCAAAACTAGGATTCAACTCCTGAACAACTAGACAATACACTGTGACTGATTACAATTTTAAAACAAAGTATTTATTTTAATTGTGTGTCCAAATCAATCTCAATCAAACATCGAATTAGGTATCCATAATCAAAGATTTATCTATATAAAGTTGTTAATTAATGAACTACTAAAACTTACTACCTGGTGTGTGCCGCGCCGCCGAACGCGGGCTGCATCAAGAATTCAATTAGATGCCGAACTTGCAAGAGTCCTGGCGAATATTCAACAGCGCAAAACCCCCATTTCCATAGGGGACGGGTCCACGGACGACTTGTCCTTACTGAAGAAAACCAGCTCCTAATGACTCCAGAAGCTTGGAGGTCGACTAAATATTAAAGTCCCAAAAGTGCCTGTAGCTTGTTTATCATTGGAAAAACTCAGCGGCCACGAAATACGGAAAACGAACACGGTACACAATCGGACGAAAAATGATGGAGCTGAGACTATATGGGACAATGTCCACTATCGAAGACAGTTGACTGTAATGTCACTAACTGGGAACAACTGGAAGTCACCTATGCTGGAGAAACTCTGCTAATAACTTGGGCATGATGTTGGTATGTAACTCTGACTATCTTCCCACCAGGGCTTTATATATCCTCTCAAACAATCACTGAGAGATCTGGTCCTCTCTTATCTGAGCATGTGCTAAAATATAGTCCCGTACCTCATAATCTGGGGAAATGACCTATATTCCACATGTACTGCAGAGATTTAGGATTCCATAGAGCTTACTCACTGAATGTGTATAATATGCAGCAGTGCGCCACGTATGTTCAGAGAAGTTCAGTTGAAGCACATTCTAATATGGAAATCCTAAGCGTCCAGGTACCTTCCAGAAGTTTCCCCGCTTTTTGACGCTTTCTGAGATATTCTGGTTCATTATATTTTCTTTACACACACCAGTTAGCACACGAACAAGGTATATTTTTATAATCATGTACTAGACTAATTTACATTTTTATGTGCTAATTCTGACTTAATCTTACTCAAAATGAAATAAATCCTTGCTAATTCTTATGGGGGTCTGTAAACAAAGGCATGCAGATTCAGTAGGGCATTTCTAATCAAATTTGACCTCTAGAGACCTTTACTTTTGTGTCACTCTGAAACCCGATAACAAATGTCGAATGTCCTTCTACCTTATGCAAAATATCAGCCCATATGTCATCAAAGTTAAACGAAATGCATTACCGGACAGACAGGGCAGATAGGGCATTTCTATGAAAATGACCTCTGATGACCTTTGACACCTTTGGGCACTCTGAACATGATAACAAATGTCAGAATGTCCTCCCCTACTTCATACCAAATATCAGCCATATGTCAAAGCATAACGAAATGCATAGCGGGAGAGTGGAGAGACACACAGATCTCATTAGTAGGGTGATAAATCAGAATCCCATGCTAGAAGTTTGGGGAAAAGTGTGAGATGTTTTTTATAGTTTGAAGGGTGCGCTGAATCGAATTTTTTGGGTCCAACCTCTGGGAAAAATGTGGGGAACTTTGTCATAAGGGGGTAAAATGTGTACAGGGTGGTAAATTTAAATCAAGTCAAATTGGTTTTAAATGTACACCAGGGTCTATTTGTCTCCATTTAGGATTACAAAAAGGTATAGTTTATCCAGGTTCCGCTTTAGTTTTAAAAAGGTATAGCCCTATTAAGGTTCAAGGTCATCCTGGGGGGGGGGTAAACGTTATCCAGTGCTCCGATTTTGCTTGAAACTGATGTGTCAAATTGTTCGTCCTTGCCTTATATACAATGTTGCATTTGGTTTCGTAATTCATGGGCAAAATGTAACAAGGAATCTACAGGGGGTCTATAGGGGTCACCAAACTTGACATTAAATTGTATACAGAGCTTTCACCCAACGAATTGACAATAATTTTCTTGCTTCAATTGACAGGGCAATAATTTGACCCCGGTTTCAACAAAATCGCGCACTGGATTTTTTTGGCACCAGGATGACCGTAAACCTTAGCAGGGCTGTAGCCGAGTAACTAAAAGTCGAAACCTATACAAACTATACCTTTCTTAATCCAT